>JAOVVO010000319.1:0-87571 GCA_028564675.1 Onchocerca lupi | reverse complement strand
GGTGCGCATGAGAATGTGCCAGTAGTTAGCTGATGATGAAAGAGAGCTTTTTTAAAGCTCATTAACTGGATAGAAAAAATTAATTTTGCAGTCAACTACATGAGATATGCAATGTAAAATTTTAAATGAAGGGATCACTGATTTTCTTCTTTCATCCTCGCGATTTCAGCGACAAGTAGATATCACCGTTGACAATTTTTGCGATATAAGAAACAGTGGAGAGAGCGAAACCTCTGCGGATCATCTTCCACGATGTATTCTTCTGGTACATGGACCACATTCTTCGTTATTCTCGATCGTCCACCGGCACTAAAGCTAATCTGAAAAAGTTTCCGATATCATAAGCGCAATCTGGAATGTTATCTCCGAAATATCAACTTTTCCCAGTATCTTAGCAAAATTAGTGGAATGAAGCCTTTATGTGGACATAGTAAGATAAAGTTCAGAAAAGACAACCATTTCGTTTCTCATCTTACCTGTTTATGAATATCATTTTTATTGATTTCGTCCAGATTTTCTAGATGTGAATGAAATTTATCCAAGACGGTCAGTTTCACTTTTAGAAGATGCTCTGAAATAATAGCTTCCTTTATATCATTTAATGAAGAATTAAAAATGAAAGTTATGGTTGTGAAATTTGTATACAAAATTTAAAAAAAAAAAAAGAAAAGTTCCATATGTATCTTAAAAAGTGTCATTTCAGAAAACGCTCCACGTATATCTTAAAAGATATCATTCCAAATGATATTATTGCGTACCTGTCCTAACCCAAAAATTTTCAAATTAACACTTCAATTTTATTATTTAAATATTATTGGTATTTTGATCAAAAATCTAATCAATACCTTTATGACTAAATTGATTAAATACTAATAGGGGAACAGACTCTTTTCACTAATTATCATTCTCCATTGTTACTAATTACATCTTTTCTAACTATGGAAATAATGGAATGAAATTAACGGAAATGTTTGAAATGTTAAACGAAGAATATAAAAATATTTGTATGCAGAATTGCTCAAAGAACATTATTTCAACATCTGAATAATCCTCAAGACTTTTGGATTCATCTCCTCTTTAAATAAAAACTTTGAAAAGAAAAGAACAGTGTACAATTGTTGCAGGTTTTTATAAAAAACTATTTTTAGTTTAGATATGATGTAATTAATCGATAGTTCGTTTTTTTCTTTTCTAATAAGAAGCAAAAATATCGTGAGAAAATGGAAATTGAATTCCTCTACCTTGAAATGAGTCATGTGTACGACTTATCAATAGCATTTATCATACCAACAATGATGTTCAATCAACCAAAAAATTAGTATGAATGAATTTTTTGAAATACCATAGGAAGATAATCCATTTCAATAAATTAAATTTTTTCCAAAATGATTGAAGAGGAAAAAGAGAAAGAATCTAAACTTCCATGAATAATCTGAGAAAAGCGTATAACAATTTTGACTGAAATATTTTAAGGACATTCTCGCACACTGTTCCCAATCAAATTATCTCCTCAAATAACCGTAAAAAAATGATTAGTGATTGCATCGATGACGATTGCCGATTTTCTTTTTCATTCGCACTGTTGAGCAATTCATAATTAAATAGTTTGTTATTTTCCAAGAGAAACGAAATGATTTCAGATAAAACTCTTACAGTATGATGGAATCCGAAGAGATCTTTTAGATTCTGTAGTTATAAAGTGACATAAAGATGGAAATTGAAGTCAAATAATGAATCATTCTAAATTATGAGTGAATTCAACAGCTATTATTCTCGGAAATTATTTGATGTTTCCGGTACAAAGAGTTGCGGCACTATCAAAAAAAAAATTCATGGCATTTTGTAAATCGACCGTTTTAACAGATTGAATTCTCTCAATTTTTTAATAAGAAATGAGATAGATTGGCAAGGATAAACTATTATTCATATCATTTCAAATGAAAAAGATTAATCAAAATTTGAATTTCAAATTATAGGTATTAAATTAACAAGCAAATTGTTGAGCATTAAAAAAACTGACCAATAAGATAACCCAAGCTAACATCATCAGGAAGTCGGAGAAATTCACCAAGCTCTTCAAAACCACCATTACGAACATAGGAACTCATTTTTGCAAGTAATGATTTCGAGAGGCAGAAACCAGCCCCGCCGGTTGCAAACCAAAATGTTGCCTGCAATAATTTATTTTGGCCTAAATTTCACCAATCACTTGAATTTTCAGAAATAAGTTACTTAATTAAAAAGCTAATTACGAAAAAGGAAAAGAAAAGAAAAAGCTGAAAAAGAATATATATCGGAAATTTAATTAAGTCATTAAAATTAGAAAATTGAAATGGCATAAGTTATTTCTGGCCTTTTTTTTTCTTCCATATTTCACTCAGCGATAAGATTTTCTTTTAAACTGAATTTCGAATTTCTTATAGAAACTAGTAAATAGTAGCATTAATGTAATTAGTTTTATAATAAAATTAAATTATCCAAGATATAAACGTATGTTAAAAATTTCTTTCATTAAACTTTATATAAGAGACAAACTAAAAAAAAAAAAACCACTTTAATTAAAAATTAATCTACTTTATAATTACAACTAAACTGATCTTATGGAATATACAGCAACGTTTTTCTGTAGCAAAACAAAAAAAAAAAGGTAATACTAATGATAAATGATAAATCTAGAGGAAAAAAAAATAACCCCAAATTCATAACTGATTGGATTTTAAAAAAAAGATTGCATACTTTTTCAGGAACTGAATCTACTCCAACTGGCCCCATTGTTGATGGCCTACCCAGATACCAATCACGTTTCGGATCAAGCTTTTTCAAAACTCGCACTAATTCCGCAACGTTTACATAATTGTCATCGTCGAAATGACAAGCCCATATGAAAATAATCACATATTTCAACATCCAAAATTTACGATATGAAAATGATTAGAAATATTCAGATGAAGTTTTAAAATTTTCAAAATTTCTCAAAAGGCCAAAGAACAACAAAGACAGAAAACTAAAGACAATGACGATTCAGTGATATCAATGATTTCCAAAAAGTTTTTCAGCTGATATAAGGGCTTGTTTAGCTTATATTTATGTGCCGATTTTTTTTTTTCGAATTAATTTATCATTTGCTCAATCTCAAGATAAGAATTTGAAATACAAAAAAAAAAGTCCCGTTGAGTGAAATATTGCATATTCGTGTTGTAATGAAATGAAATAAGACTTCCGAAATCTCAAAAAATTTTGCAATTTCTTATTGATCCCGAAATCGAAATCGGTGATCAAGTGATAAATAATAAAAGATTTTTTCATTTAAATTCAACCTTATAATAGCCTTCCAATTTTGTCATTTTAAGTGCAAATAAAGGCAATCGTAAAATTCACATTTCTGTTTGAACTAGCCAAAATAAGTCGGAATTAATGCTGATAAAAGACGACTTTTGGCATACAGTAGTAATATATTTGATAGTGATTGCAAGAGGTTAAAGGTCAAGATTTATGGGACTTTTTACAACGATAATGGTTCGAAGTGCGTAATCCCACACCTTTTCCTTCTTTCAACCGTAATAAACAACTTTTCCTCCATTCGTTAATGGAAGATAGTGATTTTGATTGAAAGCTCGGCAAATAATACGGTTTTTTCGGATATCTGTCGTTTGGAAATTGCGTCATAAACCTTCAGAAGCTATAAACGAAAAAGACATTTGCAATTTTTGTAATCTTTTCTCTCTTACTTTTTCTTATTTCCTTCCATTTTTTATTTGTAAATTTAACAAATCCATTTTTATTTCACTCAACAAAATTGTATGTATCGATTAGTGATAAGATGACGAGAGTTTTTCAGGAGAATTTCTTTTTTTTTTCTGCAAAAAGGAACAATACAAAAATTCTTTTTTCTTCGGAAACTAAAGAAATTTTTTTTTTCGTATCAAAATATTTATAGCGAAAATTTGATAGCAATATTTAATTTTTTTCTTTATATATATTTATTTAAATCAGTTAAATCATTTTTCCTCTAATTATTGTTATCTTATCAGTTGATCTTGCTATATCTTTTTTTTTAATCCATCTATTAGTATTTTAACTTTTTCCATTTTAAATTTGCAACTTTTTCTTCGTAAAATATTACATCAATTTTGTAATGGTTAAAAAAATGAAAGGAACAAAAAAGAGAGGAGAAAAAAAGGAAATTTAAGAAAGGAAAAATGCGGTAGGTCTGTAATTTGATAGGTTGAAGAAGGCGGCATCAGATTGAACATCAAAAAAAAGAAGAAAAAAAAAAGGAAGGGACCTGAGGTGAGAAGAAAGGATAAAAGAAGTGAAAATCGTGAAGGATGTGAGAAAGATAGATAAGTTTACGGTTAAAAGAAGTGAATCACATGGAAATAAATTACTATCACTGCAACCGATCACACGGGGAGGTAGAAGACAAGCCGCTACGAGAGAATACTAATTATCATCCTATAATTACAGATGACTTTGTGATCGCAAAATATTTCTTCCTGTCAATATTCTAAACTTTCGTTTTACGTTTTTTTTTTTTTTTCTTTCTTTCCGATATCAATCATATTGGATAGTGGAAATGTTTCTGCAAATTGTATAAATTTAATATATCATTTGAAATTTTAACTGAATTGATGAATCCTATATAATCTCTCAGGATTCTTGGACCATGGAACTTCTGAAATTCGCCGGATTTATCAAGATTATATCTTGATGACATATATCGATACTATATTATCGATCAAACATTTTGAAACCATTTTGTACAATGGTTAATTTGCATTACTTTGTATTTTTACTTCTGGTAATTGGAAATGTTCACTTCGA
Source organism: Onchocerca lupi (assembly GCA_028564675.1). Lineage (NCBI taxonomy): Eukaryota > Metazoa > Nematoda > Chromadorea > Rhabditida > Onchocercidae > Onchocerca > Onchocerca lupi. Next base: position 82,747 of record JAOVVO010000319.1, on the reverse strand, counting down.
ATAATGTCGAAGAAGTTCTGAGGCATGCAAAGGTTGCAGGCCATTTGCAAACCATAAAATTATCTGCGTTTGCAGCTACAAGATATGACGGGTCACTGCTAATGTAACGAGCCGCTTCTTATATAACTCTAGCAAAAATTACTGCAGTGCACTAACCTTTGACCTTTCTGCAAATGTAACACAAAGAAGGACAAATTGTAATAAAAAAAAAAATAATAATAAAAGGAAGAAATCTGTCACTATCATGATAAACTTAAATGTGTTGATGATATTTTTAGATTGCAAAATTCCAATTTAATAATTAATCGATTTTATGAATTGTTGAATTACCATTTCTTCTATTCACCAATTTTACCATTTCTTCTATTCACCAATTTATTTATTCTTATTTTATCCTTCTAATATTCTTGTCTTTTAAAGCAGTTAGTATTAGTAATAAATATTTTCATTAATTAATCATAGATGACTTAACTGAAATTTTTACGCATCCGTAATTTTATGGGTTAAAATTAATGAAAAATTTAAACCATACCAAATTCAACTTTTTTTTCCTGCGACGAATTTATTATCAATTATATGTATAAATCTAATTACATAAGTCTGAACAAACATAAAGCAAGTATATAAATTTCATCTCAAACAAATTTAAGCAAAAAAAATTTACTTTTGAATCTGTTAGAAATGAATTGACTTTTTTTTCAAACTTTTAAAATAGCAATGACTTTTTATTTTAAAAAAGATATGTTATTAATTCTTTTTTTAAAGAAATATGAAATTTCTTTCCTAATTCTAACAAAAATAAGGTAGTTTATTTGAAGAGAATTAATCCAAGATAAGCAAGCAAAGAGAGAGAGAGAGAGAGAAGAAAAGAAAAAAAAGTACTAAAAAATAGATAGAATGGCCTTGAATAAATCATTTCAAAAAGAATAAATTGATCGAAGAACGGTGATAGGAAAGGTACTGAATGGTTGGCACATCGAAATTCATCATAAATACAATAATATTTAAAAAAAGGAAAAAGAAAAGAAAAAGGAAAGATGAAAACCTTGTTTTCTGCGACAGGAATAGTTCCAACTCGGCATTCATTTTGCAACAAAGACCTTCCCTGAAATAGGAACTTAATTTTTTTTTTCGATATCAATTAATTCCTTTTTTTGTCATTAATTCGATTTTTTTTTCCCATCTTTCCATTTAAAAAAAAAGATAGAAAAAAAGAAAAAACCGCTACATATGGTTATGATATATTATTAGTATCGACCATAAATTCGAATAGATTTCAATTTATAATTTCAATCATTAAAGTTGACATGTTGTAGTTTGATGACAAGTAAAACATATGTTTTTGAAACAAAAAGGAATTAAAAAAGAAAAAAGGAAAATTAAATTCGCATCAATTCGAATTTTTTAAAACTATTCAAAATCAACATTTAAATTGAATTAAGCAGTTGCTTAGAATTCGAAAAAAAAAAATCAGTCAAACATTACAAAGCAAAACTAAACTATTTTTAGTTTGTAGGTCGATAAATAAGTGGAAAATGATAATGATACTTTATAGTACTGCAATTAATTACTGGGACCGACCATGTGAATTGGAAAAACTAATCCAGAACTGATTGCTCAAAAACTAACTTAAAAATTTGAAAAAAACTTCTATCTAAATTAATCGTTAGTATAAAAAAAAAATACCTGGTGTGTCCGCCGCCACAATCACTCACAATTAGTTTTCCACCAGTTATTTCATTCAATTTTGCATCTAGCGTATCAGTAACAAAATAAATCTGAAATTCAGAACTGAGTCAATAATTTGTAAATATCTATTTTTTAAATTAAAAAGTTATTTGAAATTTGCAAGATTTTTGAACCACTGCTACTTTGAGTGATCATTATCATAGACAATTATTGACAGTACTGTTATTATGATCGATATTATTATCATATTATCAAAATTTACTGATATTTTCTAAATCTTTCTCAACGCTTTTCAATGATGCGATTGCATGTCACATAGGGAAAAGAAAGGATTTCCTAAAAAAGAAAACTCAGACTATGTATCCATTTCAACAAAATCATTTATCTACTGAATCATTGGACATCAACTTGTATATTTAATCATTTTGATACTATCAAGTTCCTTCTTTGATAATGAATTTGAGAGATGACAAACTTCATTATCACATTTTAACATATTATGGGAAAAAAGAACCGAAAAGATGTAAAAAGTTTCCAACCGTAGCGATGGGCATTGTTTTGTAACCAATAATACAGTTAGAAATAATAAAAAATTCGCCAAAAAAGAATATTTCTCATATCTTTTAATTTAATTACAACTTTTTAGTGTAAAAATTCTCGACTTTGACTTAAAATTTTATGCTTAACAAAATAAAACTGACCCAAGATACTTGAATTTTGTAGCGAAAAAAAAAAAAAGAAATGGCAGTAAAACGCTACAAAAACCTTAAGGATTTTGTAAAATTTAAAAAGATAAGCGACATAATATATATCGGATAAGTTGATATACGAGATAAACAGACAAAATCTGAATAGCATTTGTTGATAAATCTGATTCATTCTATAAATCTTTCGTTTTCGATGTTTCTCACTTTTTTCTTCTATTTTTTTTTTTTTTTTTTTAGCTCTTCATTTTTTTTTTATAGCTTTAACATTTGAAAAGTGAACATTTTCGTGGTTTATTTATTTTTTTATTTCTTTTTTCCGTACTTAAAAAGCATAGTGAATATCAGGATAATCGATGATTCAATCTTGCGAATGGTATATATATACATTATATATAAATATCACTACAATGCATCAGTTTTCTCAATAGAAATAATTAATGCAAACTAGTAATTCAAAAGAATCTATAATTATGAAGAGATTCCAACATTCCTACTTCGAGATGTCTGAAGAATCATTGCATTTGTTCCAACAGTGAAAGAATAAATCATTTATAATTTTGTTTCATTCCAATATTTTATCAATATAAAGTGTATCTTTCTTTCTTAATCAAGTAAGTAAATGAGAAGATTAAGGTAAATATTATTTGGAACGTTCATTTAAATTTTAAAAATCCGACAAATCACAAAAAGGATGAAAAATAAAAAATTGTTCTCATACCATACATTCCTATTCATTCTTGAATAATTAAATTTGCAAGCGCAATGTGTGAAAATGAAGCTGACAATTAATAATCAAATCATTTGCTTATATTATCAAATTATTATTCGTCAACCATATGGTTTATTGAAATACTTTGTTGTGACTGGTAGGATTACCACTTGTTTAATGATAACCATCTCGCAATAATGTATCCTTTTAATATGATGAAATATAAAATGAGATTTGATAATCACATTATTCTTTATCAGAAGTAATTTATAAATCAGCAACAATATCGTATTAACCAATAATATTTAACTTGGCTTAATTTAATTGAGAAGAAAAAAAAAAACGAACATTATTAGGTGCTAACTGAAACCACGTATCAATTATGTCGCATATGCGACTTTCATGAAATTTTAATGTAGTTTTTACAGCAATCACTAAACCATCCAAGTCGCTAGTTGTCGGTACAGATTCGATATGGTTGCTGTAACGGCCAAATCCCTGAAGATATGTGAAACGAAATATTAAATCTAGAAAAAAAATTTCTAAAAAAAAAAGTTAATAGCTAGATTTTGAGAATTTTCATAGTTTATAAGTATAAAATTATATTAGTATCATCAAAATTTAAATTGAAGTTTTTGAATTGCAAAAAATATCCTAAATCATTTCAAGGAAAAAAAAAATCACAGTAAATAATTCAATCTTTATTTTTCTTATCAGTTAGTAGTTTATACCTTACCTTATCAATGAATGAATATATCAGTATGATAGCTAACAATGCCATAGTAAGGTAAGCTGTTTGTTTAGTTGTCCGCATACATCAAACATTTGGAATTGTTTAAAAGGTGGGAAAGGACGGGGAAAACGAGTGGATTGCTTGATGTACCTTTCCACACCGGCACCGGATTTCTTCAACTCTTCCGCCGTCCCGTATTGTTGCTGCTTATTTATATCGCCTGGTGCCTGTTGAAAAGATTGTCGGAAAGTGTCGATGATCATCGTTCGACCGATCGTTGCAAGAAAGGACCACGGACCACGCCTCTTGTCAGCGCCATCAATATGGCCGTCAGTTGATAGCTATGCGAATTGACTGCTGATAACATCAATTGTCGGATTTACAGGACTAGGATTAGCTTAAGCCCCCTCAATAATAAGCGATCAGAATGATAAGTATGAGACGATTTTGATTGCTTGATAATGACAAATTGCTATTTTATTGATGACGATTAGTGTAATCATGTTCTATTATTTGTAAATATTGTGGCATATTTCTTATTGTTGACATCAATATCGGTAATAATGGTGATAGTAATGTTTAACATCTTAGGTAAGTAATGATAAAAATGTCTACTACTTTGATATTAACTGTTTCTAATAAAACGAATGATGATTTCTTTATTGTATCAATGATTCTAGTATTGCTACTATTCCTAACTGCAATGATCAAAATGATTGTTTAAATAATCTTTATAATTTTTTGTATTCATTTAATGCTAAAAGAAAAAGTATAACATTTTAGAGAGTCGAAATATGAACAAAATTAAATCATGAAAATTATCTTATTAATTTTAAAATTGGTTCCAAAATAAAATATGATTCCATGACCTTCAGAAATATCTTATAAGTTAAATAGACATTTCTGGATTATGGACAGGAATAATACTCGTAATTGCTTTCTAACTATTTATTAATCAAATTAAGATGTAAGATTTTAGCTGCTAAAATATCGATTCTCGGATAATATCTGATTGGCTATACAATTTCGTTTTTTCCTGTTTTATAATAACTCTGGTTGATCTCTTTATTTAATCTACTCAGAAGAGTAGCTAAGTTACTCTTCTAAATAAATTGTAGTTGAAGGATTATTTTTTTCACTATCGAAACTCAAATGTTAAATTATACTGATGAAGTAAAAAGAGATGCATCTATGATAGTGGTGGTAATCATGATAATGTTGATTTTGATGAGAAAGTTAATAATAGAACGATAATAATATGATTTAATTGCTATATAGCAATAATGATGATAACAATATTGATAATGATAAATGGTGATGATGAACGTTGATAAAATCTTCCCAAGCTTATAAAAATAAAGCATTTCTTTAAACCAATGCATCATTTTACACCGCTCACATAGAAATGTTTTGCTTACAGTATGAGCTGAAAAACATATGAATGCAGCATATACAGCCTTACAAATCGAAATTGTGATTAACAATCAAATAAAACTCTGAAACCTTTAAAGAAGTTCAAAATTTGTAATATAAATTGAACTAATCAAAATGTACTGAAATTTTGCAAAAAACTTTTTCTTTTAATGTATTTAAGATGACAAGCGACAATACTCCAACTACATTTTCTACATTATTTCTTATACCTATTCAATTTTCTGGTATGAAATTCATTGAGCATTCAAGTAAAATTTCCCATCAGCTTAAAAAGTTTTATTCTTCATCCATTTCAAATCGATCGATAATAAGTTCAAATCTTTTTTCGCCCAATTATTTTCCGCTACTTTTTAAAGTTAAATTTAGAATTTCATAACTTAGATCACACTTGATTTTTATCGTACTGATAAATTTCATGTCAATTTATCAGATGATGACGATGTATTCTGAATTTATAAAAAAAGTAGGTTCATGGTTAGTTCCTAAGATCAAGCATCGAGTGATTCCGAAACATCAATTAAACTTTCAACCGGAAGCGGCATGAGGTTTTTCTTTTTTTTTTCTTGATTGTATCTCTACTACCCCTTAAGTATTTTCTGATTCCGGCATTGCAGATGATCAAATAAAGATTCCATTAACACTGTGTCAAAATCAGAAGGAAGAGAAAATGAAAATAGTCGTAGAAGTTGTTTGCCGCTTGGTGGGAAAAATATTACACCAATTCACCGCGGAAGCGACCCCATTGAATGAACCCATGGGAAAAAATGAAGTTGTCGGAAAAAGAGAGGAAGAAGAATCTTCTGGGAAGCCAATCAGGTCAGGGAGGAAAAAGAGAGGAAAGGAGGAAAGAAAAAACGGTACGAATAAATTCTATCTTTTCATTTTTCTGTTTTATAAAATATCATTTGAATGGGTGTCATTGAGATATTTCATGAGTAACTTATAAGTAACTTACATTCTTTGAATGATGCTCAAATTATGATGAGACTACAACTTTTCTTTCTAATTTTTTTCTTTTTCGATGAATACTTTGATTCTTGAATCTAATGATTGTGTATACTAATATAGTACAATCGATCCCTCCTAGAAGAAGCATTTACGGTATTTCTCGAACTTTTACAACTACCAAAAGAAGCTTTCCTAAGGAAGCTTAGATTTAATTTAATCCATTCACTTGTTATTTGACTTGATGGCGAAGGTAATCAAACTAATGGGACGCCATCAAATGTTGTAAAAGTTGTAAATAAACGAAGTTTTATTCACAATAACTAAAAGCAAAAGAATTTCGAATGAAACCATCAACGGATACTCTATGGCGAGAATGCGACTCGTTTCATTAATTAATGTCAGCAAATTATCCATTTATTATTTTTTCGAGTCTAACGAATTTTCGCTTTTTCGAGAATCTTGCACGGATAACAGTGATTCCAGAAATTTCAGAAATGGATTCTCGTCATCAAGTGCTGAACACTTATCTCCTGATCGAAATAGACCAACACAGCAACCCTTAAAGTATTATTTTGGCTTCTTTTATATGCGTTAACTTATCTTTAATCTCACACAAACTCAATGCTTATTTCAGAATTCAATGACTGTTACATCTCTATTCTGTTCACGTTTTTCATCTTCACGCTTCTGATGTTTTTATGCATTGATTCGAACTTCAAGAAAGACATGTAAGATTCGATCATAAGGAAATCCATTTTTATGATGTCATCCATCATGCAAATGAATTTTGATCTAATGACAAAGTTTAACCTTATCAATTGAATCATAAAATAACCTTCCAAAGTATGTGAAATTCTCCATTATTAATGAGGAAATTAGTCCCATATGGACAAACGTTAAATGCGCACGCGCGTTTTTCCTCTGTTCTACACTCCGTGTCTGATGAACATTGACGTGTTCGAACACGTTTTCCACAACCGCCGCATTCTTGAGTGCATGGAGCAGTCCATTCTGTCCATCCACCACATTTGCATACTGCAAACAATTTGAAAACCTTCAAAATAGAATGTGAAAAAAATAAGAAAGAATTTCAAACAAACTTCAAAACCCAAGAATTACGAAATATCTGAAGAATCATATTTCATCGAAAATGAAAGAAAATTTGACCATAGCTCACCTTCAAGAAATTCAAAAGAAATAAATAATCAATAAATTCTTCGAAATTGGTGGAATGAAAATTCGAAATCATTTCAAATCGAAACTTTCCTGTTTATTCTAGATAGAAAATTTCATAATAAATACACCTGATGAATAAATCCATTTTTGAAATATTGATTAATATCTACTGAATTAATTATAATTAAACAAATTATAACCGATTTTTTCGCTTTCTACATTAAGTTCTCATAAAATAATTCAGAATTATTTCCGACAGATATCTAAATTTTCGTTTTATTATAATATTGAATGTTATTATGTCTCAAATTCAAACGATGAAAAAATGCGATCCAATTACTTGAAAGGTATAAATTTGTGGAATGATATTTGCATTTTTTAAATTTATTCATTTATGTATAGCTCTCTAATGGAGCTTCATATTAAATCCAATCTATGAAAAGAAATCAAAATTATCAATAAATAATTAAGTTATTTACTTACCACTTATTTTTTTTCGATTGTCGACTGGTGGTGATGGTGCAGTACGATCTTCAGTAACATTTTCAGTTACCACAGGTGTAGTATTACTAGTTACGGTGAGTGATATCGTACCGGCCGTAGTCGTACTAATAGTAGTAGTCGGAGTAGTAGTAATAGCAATTCTTGTGAAGGTGATATTGTTTTTCTTGGGTGGTGATACCATGGAAGCAGTAGTAGTTGTTATCGTAGGAGTGGTAATAGTTTCAACAGTTGGTGTCATTTCAGTTGGTAAAATTGTATGCTACAAAGATCTCTCAACATTAACGAATTGGAAATATGTCAAAATTTCAAACAAAGAACAGAAAATTTTATCTTACAGTTATCTCATCGTCTATGTTTGACCAAACTTTAGCTTTAAAGCCAATTCCCGCATCACCAAAACCGCGAAATATCACTACCATTTCGTTTGTCTCCGATTGAAATATATGACGTGGTGTTCGCGAACAACAAAATCTGAGAAATAGCACAAAACTGATATATAATGTTGGGAGTAAAAATTTGCATAAATGAATTGCATGCTCAAAAAATGGTAAGCTGATACATACAAATTTAATGGGAGATTCTTGCACATGCATCCTGTACAAGTAAGATAGCGCAGGAATATATATAGTAGATCGATATGCAAATTAAATAAAATAGGATTTTTGCGGAAGAATTTTGTAAAAAAGCTATCACCAATGTTGACTAATGTATGTTTAAAATCTAGGATTCAAACAACATAAATCAGAAAAAGTTTCATTCTCTTGTAAAAGAAAAAGAATTTGAAATCTGACGATTGGAACTCATGAAAATAACATTTTGTAAAATTCCAGGCATTTTTTTTTCAAATTTATAACTTTTAATGCGAAGTAATATAACCGATAAATTAAGAATTATTGAAATTGCTACTAACCGATATCCAGTAATTCGAAAATCAGCTCCAGTTTTCACTTCTACATAAGATTTATCACATGTATCTTCACATTGTAGTTGAAATTTTTCAATAAATTGCAAATTTATGAATTCACCACGTGGAGCTTCAAGCAACCAAATACATTGGTCACCAGCGTTGAAAAAATCTGGATAATTTGGGCTCGAAATCGTAACAGGCATCTTCTTCACCTAAAAAAAGTGACATCAAATGTACAGATGGAGACAATCGGATGTCATTAATTTAGAGAAAATTGAATCTGTGTGATTTCTTTTTTTGTCAGAAGAACAAGCGAAGATTTAATATACTTGGCTTTTAGTTTTTTCACCAAGTTTTCAAAAAGTTTATAACAATGAACATTTGATTTTTCGATAAAATTCTTACATTGGAACTTTTAGCTTCCACTTTTTAATTTTTACAGTTTCGCACAATTATATTTCGCTTTCTTCAAAAAATTCTGTTATTTCAATTTCGAAAGAGATATTTTGAAAATAAACTGATTGAAAAAGTTAGAGAATCCACTGAGATATATTTTTGTAAAGAATAAATAAGTTTGTGACAAAATCATTTACTACTCGCTTTAAATTAATCAAGATATAACTGAATAAATTCAATCCGAATCAGTAATGAATTCTAATTATATGCTAAAAGTTTCAGGTAAGTTAAAAGAATAATTTGACGAAGACTAAGCGAAGCATCATTGGCCAATGACATCGTATAAATGAATCAATTTTTGGTAGATTTTACAAGTTTTAAGTAAACTTATAATTTATAGGAGTAAAGCTTTATAAGTTATAAGGAACAAAACTTGTAAGTCTTACTTATAACTTAGCGAAGTAAAATTAGGGTTAAAAGGAACATTGGGGGATTTTTTCGAAAAATATAAATGACATAAACAAGCAGAATATTTTGACTTGAAGAATTTTTGGATACAAATAAAAAACATGAAGAATAATTTTAGCGGATTAACATATCGTCAGAAACCAGAAAGGTCAAGAGAAAGGCAAAGAAAAGATAAACGATAGATATATTAAATCAAATAAGAATGGAGCGAAGGATGAACCTAATGGCCTATTCTAAAAATAATTACTGTAATGATTTATGAAGTTGAAGAGCAACAATTGAAGTTACTTTTAGATTATATCTATTTGTCAGTTGGGTATATATATTTTCACCAAAATAATATAGAAAATCATGAAAAAAAATTCATTATATTTGCATTATTAAATAAATGATAAATTCAAATTTGATTTGAAAAGGCCCAATTATAAAAAATTTGAAAAGAATTGTCAAAGAATAAGTTAAAATGGTGAACAATCTGAAAAAAGAAAAAACTATGAGAAATAAGTTAAATTGATAAATAATGATGTGGTAATATTGCTATCATCCACAGCTTTATTCAAATTCAAAATTAATTTTGTGATAACTTGCAATGTTTACATAAATTTTCAAGAAAAATTACCATATCTAAAATCGATGACGAAGCTATAAAAAGCAAAAAAAATAAACGGAATCATCATTGTCATATTGAAATTGCTTAAGCGTTTCTTTTGTATTCTCGCTTCGCGTTGAGAAATTATGGATGGAATTGAGGAAAGTGGTGATACAGGTCAATCTCCCGAGCAGAATGCACCGAATGCTTCTTCTCTTACTCCCAAAGTTTCTAAAATTCCTAAAGTTCGGGATGCTTCACCGGAGCTTCCTAGTCGCGACGGTCCCTATGATAGCGCAAGGTATCCAGGAATTCTTCTTTCTGCTATTCGAATTACTGCGGGATTCTTCGCCTATTTCTTCTTTTATTTTTGCTCTTCTTTTGAAGATAGTAATAACGAATTCGAGAATTTGCAGATATTTGGACGAGCTGATAAAGGATATGCGTATGTTAGATTCTATACAAATTGAACATCCTCATTCTCTTCGCCATACTTACGCATTGCTTACCACCGAAATCGACCGTATTTGGAACCTGATCTACTCGCGTGCTTTACGTGATGAACAAATGCTAACTTATCATCATTCTCGAATAACAATCGGTGATATAAGAAATCGATCGTACATGCCGATGAATTTTGTAAATTGATGAAAATTTGTCATTTAGTTATAATTCTATATTTTATTATTTATAATTATTAAACGCATCATTTGTATCTTTGACTTCCGTTCTCAAGAATTATTGTTTCAATACTTTTAGTATATTTTGAATGCAACTTATTCAGTATTTCCAAACACTTCTGTAAATTATCTTGTAGACAATGAAAGGACCTCTTATCACAATTCAAGAAAAAATAATGATTCCTGAACGCCCAGACTGCAAATTGATCGGACGCATTCTTGGACCACGAGGAATTTCAGTAAAACAACTTGAAGCGCAGACCGAATGCCGCATTTTGATACGTGGAAGGGGTTCTGTTAAAGTAACAGATTGTTGAATCTTCCTTATCATTCTTTTCTTTCTCTTTCTTATCTATTTTATCTAATAACTCCATCACATCATGATTTCGGGCTATGATATGAGTAAGACAGGATATAAGGAGTTGATTCGGATGAATTTTCAGGATGCTCGCCGTGAAGCACGTCTTCGTAATCGTATCGGTTGGGAGCATTTATCAGAACCCCTTCATGTGCTTATCATTGCTACAGATTACTCGCATGATCGTTGCGCTCAAAAGTTAACAAATGGCATATACAATATCAAGGCATTGCTTAGCAGCAACGATGATGAGCATAAGCGTCGTCAACTTGTCCAACTTGCTATCATTAATGGTAGCTATCGAGCTGATCCCTATTAAGATTGAGATATCCAAAATTTGGATATTTCTTATTTGTCGAATATTCTAGCATAATTTCTCTAAAATTGCATTTCAGAATAAAAATAATCTGGTTGTAATATATATACCTCTCTCTCTTTCTCTCTCTTCCTCCTTTTCTTCTTCCATTCGTTTAATTCATCATTTCCTCCTCTTCCTCTCATTCAATCTTATCACAAAAAACATCTTCTAATTATGTGAATAAAGGGTTTTTCTTCCATTGTTCAGTATATCAGAATTAAATTTCATCAATTTCTATCTTCTTACAATTTGAGGAGTAAAAGTTCGGTATTTTGGTTTAGTTGAAAATTAGAGAAAAAAATCATGACAGTTCAAAATCTCTTTATAATAATTCGTGGAAGTGTTATTTAAGAGTATTCCTATCACCTAAAAAAAGTGAAATATATCAAGATTTGGATCATCTTCCTGATAATTATTGAAATGATTCTCATAGTAATGCTTCTTCTAATGATCAAGGTAAAAGCATATGTTGAACTTGCTTGGAGAGGAAGGGAAAAATCTGATAGTTAAGCGGTGGAGTGACGGTTCCAACGACGAATTTGGCTTGGCCTTTCAGGAATATGGTGCTACTCGAAAAAGGATTGAAATAATAGAATAGCCCAGGTTATGACCTGCACACATAATTGAGGTACGCGTAGAGGATTCTATCAATTAGGAGATCTATTCTGTTTCGTTGATTTCTTTAGTAATCTGAATCCTAGACGTATTGATTGAAATGATTTGATAAATTATTAATCACATCACCTTTAAAACGACTTTCGAGGATAGTTATGCTATTATCAGGAAAATCATTAGATCAAATTCCACAACAGCGCTATTCGTACTAACAATAAATACAAGATGACGAAATGAGTTGCGAACTTGCATAAAAAACAAAAAATAGACTGGAAGTTTGAATCTGTTTTAGGAGTTTGAGTTTGAATTCGTTTTCGGAGATAAAACATTAAGTTTGAATCCGTTTTTGGAAATGATTAATCAAATTCAGAGAAATTATGAGAACTGACGTTTAAGAATCTGTTAACATGATAACATTGTTAATTAAAAAAGAAACCAAAAAACTACATACTTTAATAAGAGCTCCGCAAGATGTATACTGAACAAATTCGCAGGTACGGCCAGCAAAACCATCTGGACATAAGCATTTCGCACAATTATTAGGATTCGGATAACCATTATGATTGCAGTGCATATCAGTACATTGTTCTGTACACCGATAAGCGGCGTTTATCTGAAAAGATATATATTTTGAAATATCCGTAATAAACAAAGAAAATAATGTTATTTTTACGGAAAATTAATATCTATTTAATACTGATTAAGTAAACTTTATAAATCAAAAGGAAGAACATTAATCAATTAGACCATATTTAAGCATTACGTTATTTCAGTTCATAGATTAGAACTGATAGACAACTATCTTACAGCATTGTCATAATAAATAATGCAAAAAAAAAAAAAAAAATTTGATTTGTTTAATAATTTGAAATTTGCTAGTCGCAGTATATTATTATGATGAATCCTTGCAAATATTTCAAACTTTTTAAAATTATATTAGCTAATTTTAAGCTTTGATACAGTAACTGTTTATTCTCGTATAATTTAAATTATTTTTAGTTCATTACTGATAAAAGAATTTAAAACTGATAGACTTTATCTGTGAACAGTTATCAGCCATGAAGTATTATTATCTACATCTTATTATCATCTACACCTTATTGGAAAGGAATTTTAGTAAATGTTAGAAGTTCAGATTCGAGATCTCAAATTTACAGTTATTGAAATTATCAGCCATAGATGACAATATCATTAATGCGGTTGTTAGGTAAAGCTTAACAGCTGCATAATCCAGAAATGATGGTCCTTCACGTTGGCCAATCGTGTACTGCTGAAATTTATCACGTGTTGTAATTGTTGGTATGTACGGATCTTTTGCAAACCCATATGGCCCATAATGCATTACTGATCCTATAAATATAATGAAATTTTAGGGAAAATTGTATTTGAGAATTTTTCTTTTTCTTTTCTTTAAAAACTTTTCAGGTTAAAATTTTAAATGAAAGAACTTTCTGAAAATTAATTTATTATTGCCACTTTTGTAATATAATTGATGTATAATTAATAAAAATATTATTAAATTGTCATCACGAAAAGGAAAAATTACCGGTATCATAGGGCAGATTAAACATATCGGCTTCATATTCTGATAATGGAGAAAAATTATTCCAACGGTTTAATGGAATATTGTTGTAATTAATGAAAATATGATTTTTTTGATCGAGACGTGCTTGTTCATGAAATATTCCCAATGTATGACCGATTTCATGTGATATAATACCAATAACATCACATCCTGGTGTTGAAATTGAAATTCCCTGAAATTTTTATTGCAAAATATTATTTCAATTATCAATTAATGTGAAAAGTTTTTCTTTCGCTTTCTTTCTCTAGAGATACGGATGATTTTTATTTTCAGAAAATCATAAATTTATTTGACAACAAATTTTGCTTCCAAAATTACTTGCGTGCCTCCTGTTCGGCCGACAAAACTTGAACATCCGCCACCATCGAAAAATTCAATTCGATCTACATTTGGGCCATTTTCTTGGAAACGTATGCATGTTCGTTCTTCCCACATCGCTATTGCTGCGCGAATTTTTTCACGTGTTCTTGATGGAATGCTTTCCGCAAAATCATAACTGATAGGACGTTTACGATTCCATCGTACGTAAAGTGGTTCACGGCCAATGCTTCTAAGAAAAGTGAAACTTTGATTATTTAAAAGAAGTAGTTAAATCTACTATAGAAATTTTCTTGAATCATATTTTCGAGCATTTTTTTTGCATTGCAAACGGAATATGCAATTTTAATTTAATTATAACAAAAGTACATACGCATCTGAATGCATTTATCGATCAGATACAAGTCGCAAATTCCAAATTTGAACAATAATATCAAGTTTTATTCGTCATCGACACGATTAATGGATGTTTTTCCACAAAACTTGTTTAATCATACAAGCTACGATTTACGTCATCAGCATTATCAAAGATAAATTGCTTCAAATTAATCAGAAACAGGATTTTTCAATCCTCTTCTTACAAATATAAACATGTCATGAAGACATATAATGCAGCTTAATTTATTTTTATATTGAACTAATTTAAATTTATTATAATTTAGACTCAACTAATTTGAATCTATTTTAAATCAGATTAAACTGATTTAAACTATTATTTTCTCCAGCGCTCTCTCTCTCTCTCTTTTTTTTTTTTTATTGGTATTTCTGTGTTTACAACAAGCATTGATATTTTCAAAAATATTCATTTTTATGTGAATGTTATATATTCGATAATTTCATCATGAAAATTAATAGAAGGTTTTCCTCAACTTAAAAAAAGGTCGGACTTTAAATTTAAAAAATTTAAAAATCCAGAATTTATTCCTATTTAAATCCAAAAATTAAAAAATTCTCAAAAACTTTGGTCTATTAATTTCCGAGATCGAATTACCAAACATGTGATGTTCACACGAAAACTAATGTTTTTGAAAATATCAGTGCTTTTTTGTAAACAAAGAATTGCACAATAAAAAAGACTGCCTGGAGAAAGTTGAGTTCAAATTAGTTTAGTCTGAATTAAAATAAATTTAAGTCAGTTTAATTTAAATTGAAATAGACTAAGCTGCACAATATTGTCTTGCAAATACAAGAATAAAAAAATTTCGTTTTCGGCAAATTTTGAAGCAATTTATCCTTGGTATTGCTGATGACGAAAGTTTTAGTTCATATAATTAGACAAGTTTTGCACAGAAAACATTCATTAGTTAAAGCAATAGAAAAAGAAAAAAAAAGAAGGACGAAGTAAAATAATGCAGTTCAATTTAATTAATTGCATATACTGCTTGTAACGAAATAAAATATGTTTGAAATCAGGAAATCCATCAACAATACTTTTTTCGGCGTATAATTGCACCATCTTTCTCCTTCAAAACAATTTTATTTTTAAAATGTTCGCTTAGCAATTCGGCTTGCTTTTCCGATAAATCGACATCACCCTAAAAAAAAAAGCAGAAAAAACGAGCTTTCTTTTGGAATTTCAATATTTTGATCCTTTTTAAAATTTCAAAACCTTCATGACATTTATTCGAAAACATTTCAATCTAGGAAATATCAATTCTTGTTATAGTTGGTTCATAAATTATTCCATATTTCATGTAAAATGAAAAGCTAGTTTTTCATACTTTTTTTAAACGATCTGTAAGTTTTCAAAAAAAAAAAAAAGAAAAAAAGAAGAAAAAGAACAAAAATAATAAAATAAAGTTGTCATCTTTGAAAAACTTATCAAAAAGAAAAAGAGAAGCTAAGATAAAACAAACTTGATAATATTCATCTGGATCATTGATAGATAGTTCATTATGATGCCATTTTGCTTCAGGATCCCTCTGCTGTAATACTGATGGATCAGCTAGTGTTTTATCATCTAAATTTCCGATCTGCCTGTAAAATTAAAAATTCGCCGATGAAACAGTGATGCTGATTCATTAGATGGTATCAATTTGATAATGTTCAGAATTCTTCAAATTATTGATTAAATTTTAAGTCTGGCAGAAATTGTCGATACAAAAATGAATGAAACAAAATACAACCTTTTTGTGTTTAAAGTGATAAGTTGTTTGATATGATCCAACGTATGTCGTGATGCTTTCTGGGTTCGATAATGTTCCAATGATTGAACAAAGAAGCAAATGAAAAGTTGAGGAAAGATGATAACCTGCTTCATTGTGATCAGAATTGTTTTTCTCTGATAAATCTATCGAAGATGAATGGAAGAAAACGAATCGAAATCTACACATATACCACAAATACCTTTTCATGTAAATGTCCTCATTGTGAGCTCGTCTTTTTAATCGCAGCAACCGGTTAAGAAATGCTCGAAGAAATTATCTTCATCAACTAGTCATCATACTTTTGCCTTTTCTTGAATTCTATTAAAAAGTTTAGAAAAAAAGAAGGAATCTGTGCTAAAGCATAAGATCACAATTATGGACCAAATGGCTAACCTAATCATTCAAATGACTGCTTTCATAATTGAAAGGTATGAAATCATGAAATTAATCAGGAATTTCATCATTATTCTATACGGAGCAACCAATTTGAAATCTTTCGCCTTGAACTGAGAAAAATACAACAATCTACATCTTATTTATGATAAATTCTTTCCCGATCTAATCTTAAAAATTCTAAGGTATGTTATTGTAATAAACAAAAGGACAGGTACATTGATGAATCATTGCTACGAATTCAAAAATATTAAAAATTTTATGAAGCGCATATTAAACTTTTGAAAAAAATTATATGAGATAAATGAAATTATTGACTCAAATAAATATCATATCTGGTGATATTTTTGATTTTACATACTAAAATGTACTATACGGAATGATGTCTAACGACATAAATTAGTCTAGCTGGACAATAAACGATTCATATCAAGAAGCAGTACGTGTAGCATAATATATTTGTGAACGTCAAAAATTTGTTGTAATATCGATAAGCAACATTAATTAATATCGAAAACCAGAAAATCCTTTAACCTTTTCATATTCTGATTTCACCTTTACACCTTTCGAACAATGGTTTCTCAAATATTGTTGTTCTTTTTATGTCCAAACAGAAGATTGAAAACAGGAAATATACAAGATCTTTTAAATTTGTGCGAAGCAAATTATCACGATAGGTGGAAATGATCCAAACCAAAATTGTGGTCAAACAAGGTAAACCTTCCGAGTTCAACTGGAGTGATAGTTGGAAGTTGAAGATAGCTTTCAATATATAGCAGATTCGTAGGTTATCAAGATATTGCACCATCTTTCTACAAAATTTTTATGTGTGTTTGAAAATTCATTTCTTTTGATTTATTTACAGATTCTTAAAATTACAATCAAATTTTTTTTACTGTATCAAATTTATTACAAAAATTATGAGAAGAAAAAGAGATCAAAATTGTCCATCACTTTTTCATTCATATTAATCCTCCTCTGAATAAATTAGCGATAAGTATTTCATCATCATCATTTTTTGACACATTTTTGTATTGTTTATTACTTCAGTATCTTCTGGAGCATCTTAATCTCAATCATTTATCTTCAGTATTCTTGTATACGGTCTTTCCGGATTCCTCCGTGCGACTGATAATTTTTCCGGAACTGCTAGATGGCATGATTATATCAGGTGCTTCTTCACTATCACTTGATGATGAACTTGACACGTCATTAGCATACATTTTATTCGCTTGTATGAATGTATCAATATCATTTTCTAATTTCGATAAATTTTCGCGCCCAAATTCTTCCTTTATCACGAGATCAACATCCGGAATGCAAATCATTGACAGACTATCGCTTTCAATAGTGTTAGGTGACACTTTTCGGTGAGTAAAACTGGTTAAATTATTCGTGGGCTTGCTAGATTTGCCAATATCTTCTTCAAAATCATTGGCCACATCAACGTTCTTTAGAAATTCGACGTCATTTGGCTTAATTTCTGACTCCTTAATCTGGCTAGAATCAAATGATTCTGATTCTGAAATTTGGCCAGAAATAATAGATGCATCCGAATCATTATTTGTTTCCTTGAATTCTTCTTTATCATCGTAATCAGCAATATCATCAAAGTTGCCGTGTACAGCTTGCTCTTTGTAATTATCACCAATCCCTAAATAATTAAAATATATGCATTATATCAGATGCAGCAAATAATCATACTTTAAAAAAAATCTTAACCACCAGTAAATTTGCTTAAATTTGATACTGTTTAATATTATTCAAATCTATATTATCTATTGTTCAAATATCGTTAATTTTGATAATACTTTACATTTTCCATAAAGCTCATTCCCGTTTGTTGTTTCCTCATTGATGGGAATTGATTCCCAAAAATTTCCTTCATCAGCATCCGAAATGACAATATCTTTCATATTATATGCGTTTCCAGTTGAATCTTGTCGATTGGGCAATTTTTTGATTTCCTGAAAATTTACACTGTCAAGGATTAATTCAAAAATTGATTATTTCCGTCATGGAATATTTTCTGGTGCAAAAATCCTGCGTGCATATAGAAATATATTATCTTGTCAACTTCACCTCCACAATAATTATTTTTAATTTAAGCTGTTTTCCATTCCATTTCTACCAATAAGTCGCAAATCGCTTCCAGTAATAACTAACCTCCACTTCTTTCACTTACATTATCTCTTTCATTTCAACTATAGAAAGTATCTATCATTACTTAAAATATGTGCGAGCATTTAATTAATTTTGTGCACAGATAGAAAAATTAATTATTGGCAATATGCATTGATAAATTTGATGGGTAGCATTTTGAATCGAATGATTCATACTAAAAACTAATAGATATACCTTTTGCTCATACTTTGTCAGTTCTTCTTCTGATTCCATTTTTCTTGATTCATTGATAAGATTATCCAGTACAGTACTCGTTATATTTGTACTTTCTTCTTCCAACCTGGAAAGTTAGCTGTAATGATGATGCCTTATTACTAGTTTAAATAATCGATGTGAATTGATCAATTAGAAAGGATGTAACGAATTTGTTGTATCGTATGAGATTGAAATATTTCCATAATAATATAAAGTGAACGTAGAAAATATTTTCCTCAATTAACATGCTTTCTTCGCTGAACCATGAATCCATAGGAAAATTAATAATTAGAACCATAAGCAAATTAACAATAGAATCTTTTTAAGCTTATCACATATCATGATTACCAAGATTAATATCTACTGCCATTTGAAACAATTTCAATAATTATGGAAATATACCTTTTCATATTGGTTTTCATTTCATTATCACTGTCTAAGTCGTGTTTTCTTTCGTAGAAATCACTTTTGGTTTCAGAAACGTAATTAGAAAAGTTTAAATTATTATGAACATAATTATTTTCATTGCTCGGAAGTGGTTGCCGGGTAACCACATCGCCTATAATAAAATTATATTATGGAAAAATTGGAAAATTTTTCCATAAAACTTTTGAATTTGATTATTAGACACGCCAGAAATAGAAGAGTATATAAGTGTACACGTATGCATATATATAATTGCGTATATTCACGTCTATCCAATATAGCATTTACCCACGTGTGTATCTATTGTGTGTTCATTTAAAAATCAAAATATTACATGAAATTTATGTAAAAACAATATTTAAAAAAACAGACAAACTGATTTTAATGGGTGTTTCATAATTGATTAAAATGCAAATAAAAATGTAAGGTAATGTGAATAATTGATAAAAATTTCAAAACGAAATAAACAATAATTTGACGAAATTATTAGACCAAACTATTTCCATTTATGAATCAAATCAAATCAAATCAAATCAAAAAAATCAAAATATTAAACTAGGAACCATTGGATAACGCTGAATTATCATTGATTCTTGTAACGTCATCTATCCCATTTCTG
This sequence comes from Onchocerca lupi, assembly GCA_028564675.1. NCBI lineage: Eukaryota > Metazoa > Nematoda > Chromadorea > Rhabditida > Onchocercidae > Onchocerca > Onchocerca lupi. The sequence continues at coordinate 62,609 of JAOVVO010000319.1, read as the reverse complement.
TTGCAATGACAACACCAAAATTTGTAATCCGTTTGTTCCGTTTTTCCTGGTTCATCCTATAAAAAAATTACCAATTTAGATTGTTCAAATTTTAAGAAAAAAGTATGATATTTTAACCATCACTAATAACATGTCATTTTAATTATTTTGGTTTTCATTAATAAACTCTTAGCAATCCGTAAATTTCTTTAATAATCGACTAATTTGTAACTTGCAATAGATTAATGGCTAATTTTTGTTAGAGAACATTTAGCAGAAAGAAAAGTCGAAAATAATCATAATGACAGCATTCACCAAAGTTGAAACTGCCAGCAAAATATGAATAATTCAATTTATTAAGTTAATGTACTGGAATTTTAACAAATATTTTTTCGACTTTCCATTTTTTTGTCAATAAAATTTAATTAAGGATAAAAAATTGCTTTTGAAGGAAAAAAAGAAATTGATGATTCAAATTTTCTCCATTTAGAAATTTTCGGTACAATTTTTCACTCATTCTATTTTCTGCAAAAACAGTCCAATAATGTGAAGATATAGAAATGAGACGTAATTATCAGCAGACTAATATCTATCATTTTGGCCTAATAATATCGTTTACAAAGAACAATGTCCTCAAAATCAAGTAGTTAGAGTCAATTAGTCTTTTCCATTCCCAAATTTCAAGAATAGTATATTGTCTGAAAGACAATGTAAGCATCAAAAAGTTGGATGAAATTTTGTTTCATAGCATAATCAACCATCTACACTAAGGAAAAAAAAAGAACTGGATGCAATAATACTGAAATCATTCGATCAATGAATGGAAATCACTAATTAGAAACAGTTGTAAATATTTACCAAAATTATGCAACTCAAAAATTGCACCAGTAATTTGACGATAACAATTAATTAAATTGGTATTAAATAGTTTAATCGAGTCAATGATTATTAATATAATGCAAAGTTGACTTACCTGGTCAACGGTATAAGTCGGCTGCGATTGCATCATTCTCAAAATTTTCTCTCAAACTGATAGACGAATAAAGTTATAATTTTTTCCAACCTTGTTAGCCGTACCGCAAGACATGAAATGAAATGATTTACATTTATTTACTTTTTAAATAGTTAATCAAGGAATGATCCTAAAAGATATTGATCAGAATTTGACTATGATTTTTGCAACACTTTATGGACTAAGTGCTTCAGCAAGCTTTTCCCCATAGTTCCAGAAGTTTATATATAATATAAGAAAGATTTTGATCTTCTGGATGAGCCTTCTGAATCATGCTATACGTATATTATTACGTTAACAGCCGAAGCAAACACTGATACACATTTCTGTTGATGAATGATAAAAGAGAAGACTGTTATGATAAAGAAATGATTTATTTTTTCTGGCGGGTTGAAAGTATTATACTTAAAACTGCTTTCATTGCTATTAATTTATTATTACGGTATGAATTCTAAACGATGAGATAATAATTTGCTCAAAAAGATGAAATTTTTCGAAATTTTACTAAATCGTTTTAATACTTTGAAGTTATCCATTATACTTCATTGGTCAAATCGCATACTTTATAATTGCTTCATATGTCGTTTATAGCCACTCTTTAATTGCAGAATAATAAGAAATAATTCCAATCATTATAAAAGTCATTTGATAGAATGATCAAAGATTAGTGATAAATTAGGATTAGAGAGTTAACTTTTTGATCAAAGGGATATGTGATTTTATCTAAATATTTTCATTCTTCCAACATTGTGATACAATACTCAATTACCGACCTACATTACATTATCATTTTTGATAAAAACGCATAAATAAATGTTAGCATGAAAACTGTAAAGTTGAAAGGAAAAAAAGAAAATGTAATGTTATATTGATGGTGACATTCAAATTTAATGCAATAGCAACGAACAAAATCAAAAAATTTTCAAATTTATATTTCAAGGCATTTTGCAGAATTGCATAAATGATTCCAAAGGACAAAAGTGTTGCACAAATATTTTCATCCTAATCTTTGTTATCCAAAAATTAATAAGTTGAACTTTACGTAATTTTATAAATATATATATATTTCTATGATTCAAAGGCTTGAATTCATCGTGAATGATCACTTTATTTCAGCTTCAGTTTTGTAAATGTACAAAAGAAATTCATCCAATTATATCAATTGATAGATGATAAATTTTATAACTACGCTTTTTAATACAACGAAGAAATAGAATTGAACAATTCATCAGAGTAATTAAGTTAATAATTTTTATTTTATTTCATTTTTTTGCTGTCTTCTCTCCGTGGTTAACAATTTTGAACAAAATTTTTTGACGAAAGTAAGAATTCAATTGGAAGAGATTTCTGCTTCAGACGAAGGAAATATTATAAAATTGATAAGACGTATTTTTAAAATCATTAGGTCATGTTTTTTATAAGAGAAATATATTCATATATATGAACAAAGATATATGTTACAAAATAACCAAAAATTAAATTAATGATGCGTTTTAATCAGTTTTTGCTTAATTAATTAACGACTGCTTAATTAAATAAAAGATAAAAAAAGAGAGAGGGAGAGAGAGAAAAAAAAAAGAAAATAGAAACAGTTCATTTGAAATGGTTGAAATCTGTTTTTTGAGGTGAAAGAGGTACAGTGAATTGAGAGGATGAATGAGGCAATAATACCAAATTTCATGCAAAACAAATTTATATGTGCTTATCATCGCTTGTATGTGACAGAAAAAAATACATTCATAATAGACTATCATATCTTACCGGATTTATTTCACAAGTGGACTAGAATTTTAAATTATCCGGAAGAGTGTAAATTCGGAAATTGATCCTGAAGAAATCAATGTGTATGCTTTTTCTTTTTCCAGTTAAAAATTATAAGCGCGATAAAGAGACAAAAAATATAAATATGTAAAGTGATGGGAACATATAAAATTAGAAATTAGAATAACAGTAAGTGAATTTTTAATCACTAATATATAATAGCCATATTGTGCTCACGTGAACTTTAATTGTAATGAATAACATGAAATGAGAATGAACATAATATTTCAATTATCGATTTATATGAAATAATTCAGTAGATTCAAATTAAATCTAACCAAATTTGTAAATTGCAAGCAATAAATGCCATTAAAGATACTTTTGAGAATAGTAATAAGTAAAAATTAGCAAATTTAAATAGAATTTAAAAAAAAGAAAAAAAAAACAAAAATAGAATAGGCATGAAAATATTCCAAAAATATTCTATCATAAATATTTTCAATTTTTTTTTCTTTTTTTAATGCGAAATAAAATAATAAGATAAAAAAAAGAGAGAGGAGAGAGAAATGAAATTTTATGATATCATAATTTATGAAAGTACGAAAAGTACGGGTTGCTAAGCATAAAATATCGATATAATTTGTTGATTTGATATATATATGTATATATATATATATACATATAACTCAAGCATATGGGAGTAAAATTGTGCATTCACTGAGAAGTGTCATTTATTCTTTCGTTAATTAATAAAAAGAAAAAAGAAAAAAGAAAATGGAATGAAATGAAATGTTTTTGAAAAGTAAAGTAAGCACAAAGAGATAAGTATGGAAGGAAATTTGATGGCTAAAATTTTACCAAGCATGGGTGAGCAATTTAGCCAGAGATAAAGTATTCTTCAATAATAAATATCAATGCTAAGCAATAATTGAATTAAAAATGCATGGATATCACACAAGTAAACAACGTAATTTATAAATGATAATGGTAATAGTACTGATAAGATCAAAGTGATATATAATACTCCTTAATCTATAATGTCATGTAATAAATACCATTTTATCATGATATGATGATTGTTTTGCTTTTTAAAATAATGATAGAAAGGTTAAAATTCTAAAGAATTTGGAAAATTACATATTAAATTTAAAATTTAAAGTCAGAACAATATAATTTGTTAAAACTATGTACGAAACAACGTAATCCCGAAAGGAAAGGCTAATAATAACAATATATAATATCTAGTTGGAATACTGAATTTAAATGGTGCTAGAGATTTTGTTATATTCCATCCAGCACTCAAACAAATTCAGGATCCAAAAGATGTTCATATTTTGTAATTCAGACAATAGAAAAAGAGAGAGAGGGATAGAGAGAGGAACGGAAAGTGAAAATTAGAAAATTAATATTCTAATTATTTATTAAAATATTTAAAATTAAAAATTTCACCAAATTCAAGATCAAATAAGTAGGGACAAAGAGTGAGAGGATATAAAATGTTTAAAGCTAAAGATTTCAAGTTATAGAATCATTAATTTAGTCATTACGTGCTTCTGAAATCAGACTTGTCTTCACATTTGTTTTATACATCAAAATCTTTTTAGAAAAAAAAATTGTCATAAGGCTTAGCAATAATTTAACATTCCTTAAAAACATTGTAAAAATGAAGATAGAAAATAACAATATCACCCGTTAAAATCGGTCAATTTTTAAATGAATTTGAGACATTATCATGTAATAAATAAAATGTTATTAATCTAGAAAGCAATCAATACTAGCAATAAAAGTAATTTACAACCGAAAATGAGCCATTACTTTATTAATTCACCAGTAAATATATAATAAACAATCCAAATACTTCATCAGATCGTTTCAAATTGAATAAGTAGCAATCATTTCAAATTCTGTCAATTATTGAAACAGATATTGATATCACCCTATCTTTTATCATTATTAATAATTAAAGTAATAAGCAATTTCGCATTAATTTAAAAAAAGAAAAAGGAAAAAGTTTACTTGTAGAATAGATCATACATTACCATAAAATCATACATCACCATATTTATGGTAAAAGCGAATAGCTAAGAAGTTTATACAGCTGCATTTTTTTTTTTTTTTCATATTCATTCATCAAAAAGCCAATAAATATTTCGGTGAAGTAAAAGAAGGGAAATTTCGAAATTTAAAACTAGATTTTAATCTTTCAGTGAAAAAAAAAAAAGTAAAATCAATACCAAATAATAAATGATATAATAAAATAGTATGCTAACTATACTTTATTTATGAAAAAATTACCTCAGAATGAATTTTGATCGAACTTTATAATTATCATTTCTTTTTTCTCTCTCTCTCTCTCTTACTAAGATTATTATTATTTTTAAAAATACTGAATATGTCTTGGTAATGATATAACAGTATCACGAATCGTTGTACGGAAAATTTCTATTTAATTTAATAGAATGTTGTCGATGTTTGCTATATCTATCATTGAATGATTAAATTTGTAATATTGATCCATAAATGCAAATATTCAAATTGAAATTTGAAACCATAATATACTGATGAGCATAATTAATGGAGCATAACAAATGATCAAAATTCAAAAAGTGCATTAAAATAAATTTAAATTTCCGACATACTGGAATAGATAAATCCGGCATACGATATGAATATAATTGCCAATGTAATTTCTTTCACATCAATGCCATTTAATTTGTTTGATAAAATATATTATTCAAAATTTCATACTGGGATTGTTGGAGAAGAGCAGGAGGGCAGGGCGGGAAAGCGGGGGGAGGAAGAGGTGGGAAACCGAAAACTTGCATGATGAATGATGTTGATAAATCTTTAAATAGAACTGAGCACAATCTCTATCTTATTACAATCAAAATAATTGATTATTTTGTAACTTTGGAGATTTCGAGTAGAAATTCTCTTGTGTAACCAAGATTAATGAATTTTGATAAATTAACAGAAATTTTAATAAGAAAAAACATACATAAAAAAGAAATGATCAATGATCAATAAGGAAATAATTGCTGCGACGTTTCTTTTTAGCAAGTATTGAAATTTCAATGATTTTAGTCAGAAAAATTTTCTGGAAAATTTCATGAAAATGTAATATAATTTCTTTCGCAATAATGCTATTTAATTTGTTTGATAAAATATATTACTCAAAATTTCATACTATTATTGGGAGAGAAGTGGAGATAAAAAAAAAAAAAAAAAAAAAAAAAAAAAAAAAAAAAAAAAACAACAATAAACTGGTGGGATTGGATGATATTTTTTATGATGTATGAAATTCGCATGATGAATTTCATGAAATTTTGATTTCAAGCAAATTTTGAATCTTTATTTTTCATCTTTAAGATATTATTTACTCAGAAAAATTTGATATTTCAAGTTAGCACTAAATTTGAGAAAAAAGAAAAAGAAGGAAAAATTTCTTTCTTCAAAAATTTCATTACTAAAAAAAAAATCAAGTTAGCCTTTTTTTTTCCTGAAAATTTCACAATTTATATTTATATTTTTGTTTACTTCATATAATCCATTTACCTATTCTTTACACTCAATTATCGCGGGATAGGTAGGTTACTAAGGATAATTACAAATTGCTTATGTTCGAAAGACTTACAATTAAACGCCAGAAGTGAGATATTAAGACTGGAATAATGACCGAAATTAATAAGATAACATTATATTGCGACGTAAACAATTTTTTTGACTATTGCCTGTAATATATTCCCGACTAATTATTCTGCAAAAATGACTGAAGAGGGAAAACCAAGAAAAAATTGTTTTTTATGATCAAAGAGAATGCCGCAAGTAAAAGAATAATAACGAGAATGGTGATAATAATAACAACAATAATAATGATAACAATTATCATTAATTTCTTTTCTCTTTCGCAATAATGCTATTAAATTTTTTTCTTTCTCAATAATGCTGTAATAATACTACAATAATAATAATAATAAATAATAATAATAATAATAATAATAGAGAAAGTGGCGAGATAATCATGATATAATATTAAAACAATGAATGAGAGCGAAACATAATAAAATTAAATAAATCAAAAAATTAGGAGTTAACTGATAATTAATGATTGAAGTATGGAAAGTTTAATGATCAGCTCAAACAATGTCAGAAATAAGTAATTCATATTGTGTTTTCTGAAATTGCTTCGTAAATTAAGGCAGGAAAATGATTAATATTTGTAATGAAATTAATTAGTTTTCTAATACAATTCACATTCGTTTATTATGTTTGCATATTTCTGCAAGGTTTGTTGAATGAATAGTTAGACAAATATATTTCATTTTTAATTATTTATCGAATACGTGCAAACGTCGTTTCTTACTTTAATGAAAGAAAAAAAAAAGGAACGCATTGTGGATATGAGTCAAGATAGGTTAAATGATACTCCGGTCACTCAAAATCAGCAAATAATGATTAAATTTGATACGAAAGTTGGAAGTTAAGAAAATTGAAAAATTTTTGAGGAAATAATTATAGAAATGTATGTATTTATTTCAAGTATAATGATGGCAACTTTAAATTAGCAAGAAAATTCACATATTATTAAAATTAATAAATTCAGGTCATTCGAATTAGCATGTCTCATGTCGTGAAAAAATTTTTTCCTTACAATCTCTATAAAAAATAGCTAAAATTAAAATCTGAAGTGTTCGATTGACAAAATAAAAGAAAGGAATTCTTAAAATTAAATAAACTCAAAATATCAATTTTCCGATTTTTTTTCTGGTTGACAAATTTTACATACATTTTCTTTTTTTGTACGCACATCTATTACTCGTATCTTTCCGATATAGATCAAAATAACTGAAAGTAATGCTTGAATATCATTTTCGAGATTAATTAAATTTAAAAACAAAAGAAAAAATAACCATAACACGATAACACGTGTAGTACTGGATGGATTACAATTCAAGTATGTTATCCAAATTTCAAAACATTTCAGTAAAGGTGTATTGTGGTGTATAATTTCTGCATCTTTTTTTCCCCATAATAAATTCCAACAATATCGATAAAAAAATTGAAAGAGAAAAAAAGAACAGTCAACTAAATCAAATTAAGACAAGAAAATCTAAAAAAGGCGGAGAAAAGAAACGTGTCATTTCATTGAAAAGTTAATTTAAATAAAAAAAAAAGGAAAAAAAAAAGACGACAAAAGGAAGAGAGTAAAGAAGGTAGTGATTTTGATAATGTATATTAGTTGGAAAAGATTTTAACCTCGACCTTAGCCCTAAAATTTGTAAAAGAAAAAGCGATAAGGGAATGTGGAAAAGAGGTCGAATGAGAAGAAAAAGAATTTGATCGGTGACAAATGACAAATTTTTCTGCGGGGCGAGAAAGAGAAAAAAGTTAGGAGGTAAAGGTAGGGAAGAGTGGGAGAAAATGAAACGGTTTTTGCCATACATTTGCAAGCATTGCCAGCCAATTTCGATTGTTTCCGATCGTGTCCTTTCTGAAGGCGGAAAATCTCCACCTCTGCTCCCTTTTTCCCTTTTAACCATTCCGTCTGTTTGTGTACATTTCGATTTTTCATGCCTTTGAAATGTTGTTTTAAAGATTGCATTGAACTACTTTGATTTAGGGGAAACTTATCTATCGATATGAGTCATTTCAGGATTGTCTTATTTTTTATTTAATGGCTATATACAATGATGATTCATTCGTTACTTAAATCTTAGCTAACTTAACGCCTTCTTCGATAATCTCATTCATTATCTGAATCGTAGCCAACTAACATGAATAATGTGTTCATTATGCATATTTGGCATTAATTTAATATAGATTAAATTATTAAATTAGCCATTATACTATGACTTGGTGATAAAAATTCTAAATAGCAAATTGTTTGATAAAATATCTGAAATATGAAAAACTGAATTTTAAAATTAATTCAAAACAACAGTAATTAATTTTTTCTTTTTTTAAAAAAAAAATTAAGAGAAGCTTAAGAATTTCTAAATATTACCGTAACTATATGAAAAGATTACATTTTGATATTATGGCTGAAAATGCTAAAGCATAAATGCTATTCATTATTCATACAAAATACTCATTGAAAGCATAGAAATACGGATGTTAACATATATCAAAAAGAAAAAAAGAAAAGCTTTAGTATTAAATGCAAAATGTCAAAAAAAGGAAAAAAGAAGATGAAAAGAGCCCTTTCATCATATAAACTTAAAAGGTCGATAAAAGATTGCTGATGATGATGAAGTTCAACAAATTCGTCAAGTTTGAAATATAATGGAAGTATTCTAAAATTGAAAGAAAATGCAGAAAAATTATTGAAATATTATCAAGTTGAAAGAGATCATGAAGACTTAGAAATAATGTGATGATCGAAAGATAAGGATATAAGTTTCAACAAAGGTTCAACTCAATTGTATAAATTTTCTTTTTTCTTTTTAAAGGCCAAAACGAACATATTTTACAATTTTTGGTTTACTGTAATATTAAATTCTGTTTATAACAATAAAACTAACTATATGAAATGAAAATTTATTAGATATAAGATATTCGATTCCAATTTGCAAAATGCAAAATATAATAGTGCATAGAATGACGATGAGACATCTTACCTTTGCTTTTCTTATCGCTTTCGATATCAATCATCATTGCAAGAATCAAATGTCAACGCAAACATATGGACACATTCATATCAGTTCTCATTGATAACTTATCAGTGTGTCGTTTACATTTGTCAGCTATAACTGAAATGTTTAAAAAAGATAACTTAAAAAAATGAAAGAGGAAGGATTTCTATAAATTTGTTAAATAAGCCAAAAAGTAAACAAACAAATCTGTTTGACTTTAAAAAATATCGTTTTTTTTTTCCTCTTTTTTCATTTCTTAAAAAAGTTAGAAGATGGAATGAAAGAAACAGAAAAAATTTGAAAAAAAAAGTAAGTGAAACAATGCAGTTCAAAAGTAATGTATAAAATAAAATTAAGAAAGGCATAACACTTGATTCAACAGTTTATTTATAAATTCTAGGTACTTTACTATTTTCCTCTTGATGAAGTAAATCTGTTAGTGAAATATGAGTAATGAAGTTAAACAACTACTACGTATCAATTTTGTTTTCTTTCAGAAAAAAAAAAAAAAAAAAAAAAAAAAAAAAAGGAAAAAGGAAAAAACAAAAAACCCGCAAATTCATTCATTATTATCAATTTTATTATCATTAAAGAATAAACTTCATATTAATCATAAATATTCTCTGCCTTTTTTTCTGACTTTTTCTTTTGAAAGAAGGAAAAAACCCAATTATTTAAAAATCGTTTAAAACAGTGTATGCAGTAGATATTCCTTCGTTAACAAAGCTTTATGAATATCTCAAAACAAACTAAAAAAAGGAAAAAATCAGAGTGAGCATATTATGACAACAAACGCCTAGGTTTGTTTAAAAGCAAAACTTCAACGGCTCGATAGATAGAATATACAAATAACATATGTACATATGCACCATGTTTACAATTTCATCATTGTTATTCTTATTTCACTTCTATTCAAATATATGAAGTAAACTAATTAAGAAAACGATCGCTAAAAATTTCGATACCAAGCTATCATCAAGTATTGTTAAATGGCAATTATTCATTTTTATCAACGAAAAGAAAGTGGAAAATGATGCTTAAATGCATTTACAAAGAATAATAGAGATTGTATAAATACTGTTTTAAATAAAAGAAGAAAAGAAAAAAATAATTTAGAATTTTTCGGATCTTTTTTTTCGGAATTTTTAATTTAATCAGCTTTTTCTTCAAAAAATTTATTTGATTTATGACATGAAAACTTGGCCTAATTTTCCATTTTTCTTCTCAATATTTTATCTGAATTGTATTACAAAGATCAACTGATTATTCGATGTGATGTTTATAATTTTATTCAAATATGATCACAGATAGAGTAGTTTATTTGTTTTGTGATCCAATTTTTATTTTCATCATGTACACAATACCTTTTATATGGCAGGCGTATTGAATTGAAAATCGATATTTGAAATTCTCGAGAATGATTCATTTCGGCATTTTACCAACATTTAATAAAGTATTTGTTCATCCAATGGCGCCGATCGGTGATGCGTTAATCTTTTGAACGAGAATACCCATAATGCTAATCATCAAATCGTTCCATTTAATCTAACCGGCGGATTAAATCATTAAAAAGGAAAAAAAAAATGGAACAATTGGGATCATTCAATTTGGTTCCATGATTAGCTAATATTTGCTATCATCATTTTCTCGATTTTGTTTTGAAATTCTCACATTTATCGCATAGCGCATAATTTCAAGCAAACATATTTTTGCTGAGTAAAAAAGTCGAAGCGATATTTACTAAAACATTAAGCGAACGCTATCAAGTAGATTTACGGTCTGCAAAATGATAACTATTGCTCAAGTACCATTTATAGCAAAAATAAGAGAAATTATTATGCCAACTTATTGTTGTGGCGGACAGCTGAAAAGAAAAAAAGATAATTTTCATCCAGGAAAGGCATCAGTTAATTTCGGGAAATCATTAGTTAATCAAACCATACATATTATATGAGGAAATGATGGGAAAGAATTTCCCGAAAGTTATGCTAAAATTAACTTAATTCCAATGCGGAAAAATTAATGAATAAGAATGATTTAATCCGTGCACACATTTAACGTATCCACATAAACAAAAATATAAACATGCGTACACACTTGCGTCAATATTTAGGCAGATATACTAATTTCCATTTGATCTTAACTTATTCGTTTATATACAGATGAATTAATACATAACATATACATACAAAATACATTCACGTACATGTACATAAATATTCAAATCACTAATACTGCAAAATTTGGCGCTGCTGGAAAGGTGTTGAAAAGTAGTCTATCTATGAGTTGACTAAGAGATAAGAACTTTGCATTTCCGAATTCAAATCCATTTCAATAAATACATAAATAGACACATTTACACTCATAGACATACGCATGCATACATATCAATGATAATTTAATAATAAATGATGGCAGTACGGATGATAATTTTTGACATATTAAAAAAAAGTGCTAGTCAATTCATATTAAAAATTAACACTTTCAATTTTTAGATCTAATAATATCTTTATAATTGAAAGAAAAAAAAAGAATTATTCCGTTTTTATTTTTCGATAGAATATTAACAATTTAATTTTTTTTCTTCCACACTGAAGAAAAAAAAGAAAATATAAATAAAAGTGCTTTTCATGCCAAATTTGAGATGAATGAGACTGAAAATGAAAAAAAAGATGAAATTTTGGAAAAAAGGAATGTTGGAAAAAACTATACAGACTATCACTGAGACCATAATATATATAATGATATAAATTATTTAATATTAATTATTGAATTAAAAGTAAAAATAAAAAATGAAAAAATGAATAAAAATTTAGAAATAAAGAAGAAATTAATCGATGCAAACATTTGCAATTCGAATAAGAAATGTTACAAGTTTATTCCAAGTTAGTCTCATTTCTAAACTGCCAATAGGGTTGAGAAAAGTTGCATTATTTTAATAGTTTGAATAATAATTCAATCATTGCAATAAATACTGCTAACGAATCTGATATTGCCCTTTGTAACCTTTCACTGAAGTTCTGAAGTTTTTAAATGAGTGAATAAAAATTTTAATGAAAAATGAAAGACAATTGGGTTCAGAGAATGTCTCTGAATCCTTCATATTCTAGATACTGTCATAATTGTTTCATTGTTTTCTACTAAAAGTGATACATTTTTCAGTCTGTTTAGTATGTAGAACGTATTTATCAGGTACGCGATATAATTAAACATACATAAATAATAAGGAATTCAATGAACATCATAAATACAAGTATTGCTTTATTCAAGAATGGTATTTCGGAATTCTCAAAATTATGCAGTTTGCTATCCGTTTAACGTCAAAAATCCTTGACGTCGAATGACTTGTTCTTTGACGTTTCATTGTTCTTAGACTTTCGGAAGAAAAAAACCACTGAATAAATAAAATTTCAGCAATTAAATTGGATGATAGATTGTTAGCAAAAAAAAAAAAAGGAAAAAATTACCAAATTGGAATAAAAATGCAAGATAGTTCTTAATATCATTTTAAGAGTGTTAAATTTTGTTAATCATTGATTATCGGTAAGAAAAAAAAACTATTTAATACTAATAAAATCACTCCTAAACTAAAAACAATAAAAAGTTTGAAATTTAGAAAAAAAACCATTTAATGAAAGCGTTCAAAAAACACGTCTAGTAGTCTGATAAAAGGAAATATGTTGGACATGAGACGTAGAAAAGAAAAACGGCACATCCAATGTTGATATTCTAAAAAGAAAGTACTAATCTTCTTTGCAATGCATTCTTATTGTTTTCCATTTTAAGCTTAAATCTGAAATGAGAGCAAAGTTAGGTAATTTGTTGATTTAACCTTCAACCTTAATTCTATCAAATATACCAATTTTGAAACTATTTGATGCAAATTAATTGCCAGTTGTTATTCTGAATAATTGTTATTGGTGATGGTAATCGAAATTCAACAGAGAAGAATTTTTCTTTTATTTTTGAAATTTTCTCGCATAAATTCTATACCTTTATTTCTTCCAATTAATTTAACGATAAATAAATCTCATTTTAGATATGAATCGAATGATTCATAGTTGCAGCATATATTTTTGAAAGAGAAATTATTCGTCATAAAATCTTAAAAATTATCTCTAAATTCTAGCGTTTCTAAATTAAAAATCAGATAACCATGTTTAGGTCAAAATTTGAAAAAATTATTCAGGCAAAATTGAAATTAAGTAGGAGATAATGCATTTATATATATATATATATATATATATAAATTAATTCATTATATTTGCTCTCTTTGTATAATTTATATATGAGTGAACAATCATTTTGTAAATTAAAAGAAAATTGAGAAGAATGAAATGAATGCGTGACGAGTGTTGAGAAGGAATATTGCAAATTTGTTAAGTATAGAAGAGAAAGAGTGTGACAATAGCTGTTTGATCAAAGCTTTTTGCGTGTTTTCCAAATTACAAATGCATAAAGTGTAATTGCGACAAGATAATACGTGATGATTGTTAGACTTGAGCAACATGTTGATGTTGATGTTTGGTATCAATAAACTGATAATAATTAGTTAGAAATGGTAACGACAACAAAGTTTGGTTGAGAGATTTGAGCCGATAAAATTTTTAAATCTTGAATTTCATTCATTTGATGAATCGAATATGCAATCCTGACTCATTGAATTTTGGCATTCCTAGCTAGAATTATAAGCAATGTGATAATGGCCAAAAACATTCTGTAAGATCACAATAAAATAATGGATTACAATGATAATGATCATAACAATAAAAGCAATATTAGTAATAATGCATAATACAATATAATATTAGTGTAATAATACACTCATGAGATATCAATTGCAGTGATTAGGATTGATAAGGATGATGTTATGAATGATACGAGAATAGAAATGGAATTGTAAAAAGCATAATTTGGAAAGACAGAAACGACGATTAAACTGATTCACTGTTGCTGCTAATGCTTCTTCATATTATATCTTATCACTCTAATAATTATTTGTCAGTTTTGTTCGATTTATATCCCGAAAAATAAAGCAATTTCTACCTCTTCAATGACCTCAATTTTCCTCCTAAAACCTGAATTCGCCTCTTTTCAAACTCGTTTCGATTGACATCGATAAATATAACGATGACAATATTGTATTGATGTTGATGAGGAACGAATTCATTTTAGAAAAATAAGAGAAACCTGGTTCACTTTTAAAATGCCTGTTGAAATCGTAACCATCGTCACTAGCATTATTCAGTGATGATGATTGATGACGGGTGACAGTTGGTTACAGTGACGGTGATAGCGGACAATAATGTGATAATAGTAGTAGTAAGAGTTTTATTGTTGCTGTTGCTGTGGTGGCGGTTATGGTGGTGCATTTAATAATTAAATTTTAACAACTTTATGAAGAACTATTACAAATAGGGCGGTTAGAGCAGAAAAATTTAATGAAAAAGCAGGAAAGAGAAATAATTAAAAGGATTGCTTTCAGAGGACGACACGCAACTGGGGTTGCGGAATAAATGTTCAGGAGAAAAATGCCAGCCATCAAACCATCAATCCGTCATCCGTCATCCATCCTCTCATTAGGCTATCCGATTATTCCGCACCGCATCTTTCAAACAACAGCACCAATGCGTACTTTCGAGAATAAACCCCATAGTCATGATGGTTCGATACTGATATTGCATCTCGTTGTCACTTCAGCACAGCAATGAGCTGTCCAGGTTGGATTTGATGGAAAGTCTTTACACACATACATACATGCATGCAGACATATCACATACACAGACATACATTCACATACATATCATGCATATCACTTATAAATTCAATTTTTAAGCAGTTTAGTTTACATTCCATTGCAATTGGTTTTCCTTGGTGAATTCTCGTTGTTTATCTCTTAAATTATACCTAAAACTTTCCTTTCTTGCCTTAAATGAAATGACTAGAAAGATAATTTCAGAAAAAAAAGTGTGTCAACAATTAACTGCAGAAATATTTTTCTTGTATCCTGTGGTCACTTAGGAAAATGAGATCAAAATTAAAAGATATTAACTGATAACATATTCGATTCAAAAGACATTGAGAAGAAGGGAAAAAAGAAAAAGCTGTGTTTAACAATTCTGAACAAATTAAGTCTTTCGTAGTGATACTCATTTCATTTCATCAAAATTGAATTGGTATTCTTTTCAATATCGATTGAAAATCATTGGTGAACTTTTGACCCAGAAAATAATAGAGAAAGTTTGTATATGTTATGCACGCTGAAAAAGAGCACTTGAAAGTGCTATGATAAATACCAGTGATTAATGATGCAATCCATTCTATTTAGAAAATTAAGTTAAAAAAGAAAAACGAAACAATTAATTTGAAGATACCAAAGAAACCGATTTTCAAACTGTTGCGCAAAATCATTGCATGCATCTTTTTGTAGAATAATTTTTTTAAATTAACTGAAATTTCCAGAAAAGAAAAAGAAAATGGAGAAATGACACAATAAGCAGCAAAGTTTATAGAATAGTTGGCAATAAAATTGGGAAAAACGAATTTATTTTAGATTATGAGTCCAATTTTTCGCATTTTCTTTTTTCCCCCCTCCTGTCTTTATTGTGAACGACTTTTTGGTACTAATTATAATTGAAAATTTGGCAATTATTGAAACTTATAGATAATAAGAAATCAATTGATCAAGAAAGAAAGGAAAAAGAAAGATCATTTTGTGAGCTTCTTTTATCAAAAATAGTTGGATCGAGATTGAAAATCATATAAATATTTTTCATTTCAATCACCAAGTATTTTAGAACCAAAGAAATACATCCTAATAGAATATTTTGCTGTGTTCTGGTTCATTTTTTCTTTTTTCTTTTTTTTTTTTTTTCAGAAGTAACTAAACATTATTTGAAGGATTCTATGCAGCATGCAAACTGTCACTTAAGAATATGCTCCTATTAATAATCAGTTAATGTTATCCTTCATTATTTTTTTTTCGAAGCATTCCAAATAACCTCTGATACAATAATAAATGCATTATATACTTAAATTATCCTACTTTTCTGACGTAAATGACAAGTGCTTAATTCTCGACAGAAAATTTTCTGAAGATTACTGGCACTTAATTCTCAATAAAAAACTTTATTTTATAAATTTCACATTGAACTTGATCATTTTACTTCAGTATATAAATAATCAATTCACTTTTTTTTTTCAAAAAATTTCGAAATCAATCTAAAATTAAGCGTTCGTAACATTGAACAAATGTGCCACGATAGAAATACCTATCGTTTATAACATGTAACAAACGATAAGAATATGATAAAAATACCATCCAGAATTGGGTATCAGAAATCATAATCTCAAAGAAGTGATCAGATTATGTTTCAACTACATTGATAGTACTATGACTATACTTTTTACATTCCTAACATAGTTTTTCCTTAAAAAGAACCAAAAACTCCGGAAAATTTAAAAAATCCATTCAACAAATCGAGCGAATTCTTCATTCGCCAAAATCATTAATTGCATGAAAAATGTCGAATCAACAATGGTAAATTAATTTCAAATTTGAACTTCTTTTTGGCTAATTAAGTAATTTTAATTTCATTGTGCTAAATTATATTCGTCAGTTATTTATTGAAAACAAAAGGAATATCATTGTATTACTAAACTCAACATTAACCAGTTTTCGATTAATCAGATATTGCTAAACAAAACAATTTGAAAAAAAATCGTTTCAATTATGTGAACGATTGTTTTAAAATTTACCCCTTCGGCTCGTCACTTGATTGCCATGAGATCACAAAAAAAAAGCACAAATTTTTTTTTTTTTTTTGAAATTTGTGAGAAAGAAACTAATATTTTCTGACAATTTCTATAACATTGCATTCAGAACATTTTATTTAAAACAACAGGAAACTGAAAAAAGCCAAACTCGTAAAAGTCAGTATATTTCATGCAACTTTAATCAAATTTTCCGATCGCTTCTTTCCTAAACAAAAAAAAAAAAAAAAAAAAAAAAAAAAAAAAAAGAAGGAAAAAAGAATCATAGAAACAAATAGAAAAAGACGGTGAGAATGGATGAATGAATGAAAAAAGATGATAGGAAAAGAAATTGGAAATGAAAAACGATAAAGAAATCAAAAAAGAAAAGAACAAGGCGACAAGTTATATTATCCAGAAAGTGTAAATAGATATTTTACATATTCAAATAACACTGGAAAAATTGTTCATAAAATTTCTCTCTTTCATTTTATTTTTTATTGACATTTCTTAATAGAAAAAAACAAAAATAAGAATGAATCAGCATATAAATAAATCAATGCTTTCATTAGTGATATATTGACTGATATTTCTTATCATTCATTTAGATGATATCGTATCTTTACAGCTAGATTAGATATGATAATCACTCGATATTCAATTGTATCTTGAACAAATGCTATGCTAATTTAAACAATTGAGAAAAATTTTGATGTATTTTTGCAAATATTGCTGGAGCCAATTTTTGATTTTCAATTTTACTAATATTATTTTTCTCGTTTATTTATGATATTTATGAGAAATACAAATTGAAATACGAGCTAATTACTTGCTATTAGAAAAAATTCAAAATTTGAGGTACAAAAAAAGAGGAAAAAATCTGAAAAACTAATTGATCATCTAATAATAAATTAGCATTGGACACATCTATTTCAAGTTAAATACTTTTAAAAATGATTAGATAAGCTCGGAAATATAATTTTCAAACCTTATCAATGGCCATTAAGGAGAAAAAAAATTATGGATGGTTGCTAAACAATTATGATTGTAAAGTATCATCGCCAAACTTTTTCTTCATCCGTAGAACTAATTGCCAACTATACAATCATTAGACAAACAAATTGATTATAAAAAGTTGCATAGTAAGAAGAATCAGGTTTAATTTAAGTCAAACTGAATTTCAGTCTTTATTAGTTTGAATTTATTCGAATTAGAAACAAAGTTATAAGACTTAGAATTATTAAAACCATTAAAGCCATTTTATTCGAATTAAACTTATTAAGTTATTTCGTGCATATTTTTCTTTCTTTCTCTTTAATTTTTCCTTTTTTTTTCTGGGATGATTTCAATAAATCATTAAAGGAAATTTGAGAGTAGATATAAAATTATAAAGAATGGTAATATCAAATGCAAAACGCACAACAATTAAATTAGGCAGTAAAAAATATTTTTTTTTTTTGGATCGTTAAATTTTAATTATCTTAAATACGTACTCAAAAATTTTCCTAATAATGGAGCCTATTACTAAATTAAATTTTGATTATCATCCATGCATTCATCATTTTTTTTTAATAATGAAGCTTATAATGAAAAATTTTCTGAGATATTTATCAAATAATCTTCTATCTTTCGAATATTCCAAGGTGCATTATTTAAAATCAAGAATGAGCAATAAATTCTTCCGATAATATCATTCGTTATCAAACGTCAAACAAGGTTCATTAGCAATCATTAGAATTATCATCTTACTTTTGATCAGATTTAAATTCCCACCAATAATTATTTTAAAGGAGAGAGAAGAAAGAAAGATAAAGACAGAAAAAAAAAAGAAAAATTATGTTTTGCAGAAAAAAAGAAACATTTATTTTGCAGGAGAATGAGAATTTATATTTTATGAACAAATCGCGGCGTATTACAATGATTGAAGTAATACGGTATGTTTAACATTATCAAAGTTTTAATAAACTAATTTGTCTTTTTTATCATAGTTCAGCATGATATTGATAATTTAGATCAAAAGGTTTTGCGAATTAGGTAAAATGGAAAACAGAAGAAGCATGGGATGAAATTCAACCATCGGAAATTTAATGAACTTCAAAATTATATAGGTCAATATGCGATTTGTGAACGAGAAAGATGCCAATTTTGGATATTTATGCAGTCTACCAAATAAAAGAGATTTTATGGAAAAGGTATGCTCCATTAGTCGATTTGCCAAAGGAATTGAATTTACGGCAATAAATCCCTATTTTTATCGTATCAGTATTTATTTAAACGTATCACAAAAAATCGGTCCGAAAATGTTGCAGAGTGTTAAGTATATCGACAAGTTCTACTTTGTCAATTATCATTGGAAATATCTGGCGGAGAAATTTCAAGTAATTAATATTTTTTTTTTTCAAAATTACAGGTGCTGAGCAACTTTAATAAAGTCATCAAACTATCATTGATCTAATCAGTTGGTTAATTGAAAACAGGCTTCTTTAACTACTGATAGCATGAGAAAAATCATTGGAAAAAATGACATAATTTAGTCTAATATGTTATCAGTTTATTATTATTGAATAATCTTTGTGATTACTGTGATAAAATTTAATATCCGTTGTCATTTAAACTTATTAATCTACATATGACTTCATATCTGTCAGTCTTTTACTCAGCTTCTGGGAAAAGATACTAATATATTTCTTTATGATAAGTTATCTAGATTATATTTTTCGAATTACTTCACGTTTCAAAATTATGCCAAAAATTTGACCATATTTATTTTGTGTATTGTGACGAAACATATGTTTGAAACTGGAAAAAATTGCCTCACTATTATGTGCTAAAAAATTATCAAAATTAGACGAAAAAGAAAGGGCAAAGGTCGATGGATCTTTATTTAAAGATTTTTAGAAATAAAAAGATAAAAGAAAATGTTTAAATGTGAAGTCGGTTATATGCACATCAATTCAATATATCAAAGAAAAGAAATCATAGATTCCCGGATTGATCTTTTCCGATGACGTCAGCTTTGAATCTTTTGAATGATCATTTCATGACAGTTTATTCATAGACGATCTATGACTCGACATGTTACATAAAGTTCTTTTTTTTTTTCAATAAAAAAGAGTTAAATTCATTTTCTTCTTCAAAATAAATTGAACAGACGGAAGAAATGAGACAAATGATTCATCGCTGAAAAGGAATGGGAAAGTTCCATGTAACTTCGGTAAACATTTTAATTGGGGAATTTTCGCAAAATAATGTAAGTATAGCGTAAGCAAATTAACGTATGAAATAATATTGCTTAAGCAATTTATGTTGAGCTTGCGAAATCAAAAATTCAAATAAATCGAAATCATTTGAAATAAATTCATTTTTAGCAATTAAATCAGGTAGTATAACTCGTTGTAAAAGATAAAAGAAAGAATATCCTTTTTGAATATTTCATTCTTTCTGTACAAAATAATCAGGATTACAAGATTACTTTGGGATTAAATAGAAAATTGGCAAAAGGAAGAATTCATACAGTATTAACTTTCTATTTTTTGAAAAGCTTTTAAAATTAGTGAATTTTATCCAATATATGGCTGACGAATTCCATTCACTGAAACTTTCCAAAATTTGATGAAAATTTCAATTAAAGACTATTTAAGCAAATGATATTAGAATAAAATCTTAAATTTAAGTTCTAACTGTGAATGTATCCTAGCAGAATAGAATTTGCAGTGGACTGAGAATAATTTAACAAATAGTACTTTATTTAATTACGAATTTGACACTAATAACTTACAGGAAATATTACGTTATAGAAAATATAATCCGATATCAAAATTGCACTTTGCATAAAATGATACGATTAATATTTGCAAACATATAATTCGTATAAAATTTGTTAGCAATAATAATCATATAACATTCGATTTGTTTGTGTATTTGAAGTCATATTTTAAATTTAAGCGCAAACATAAATGTTTGATCAATTTGGAATTTATGGAATTAATTTTTTTCTGATTAAAAAATGAAGAAAAAGGATAAGTACAAAAATTATAATTACAATAATGTTTAGTTTTATTTCAAAATTTTCAACAAAACAATAAATTTACATGGCAAACGTACCAAATAACACTTTTATTCCTAAAATTTCATTTTTGAAGTTAGTATTTAGCAAAATATTTGAATTTAAAAGTTAAAGTTCTTTATAAATACTAAGCGATAAAATTGTTCTATGTCAATTTTCAATGCTTTCATACATCTATCATTCATCATTTAGCAATGTTCTCATACATTGTTAATACAAAAGAATTGTTATCACCATTTGCATCATTTTGAGCAGTTAAACAGTCTCGAATCTCGATGCTCAGCCAGTCCAAAAAAATGAACTGATAGTTTATCTGGTGAGAGAATTATAAATTTATTCGGTTCTATTTAAGCGATTATCATACAGTAATCCAACGACCTGAATAAGCCATATTGTAGGGAGAAACATTTTTCATTTTCTTGATGAACAATCATTGTTGTCATTGCTCTAACAGTGAGTGAAAGCTAAGAAATAAGATAAAAAAAGAAATTAGCATGTTGTAAATTGAAATAACAGTTGATTGAATTAACGTAAAGACGGAATTAGAAGTATTTAAAGAGGATTTGTTCATTACATATTTTGGGCAGAAAATTTAAAATTTCAATTTTTCTTAATTAATCGATTATTTAAAGCATCATAGAATAATTGCTTTCATTTTAATTGCCGAATATTCTGTCTTTACTTATTCTTTTTCTAATCGTCTCATTTTTCTTTCATATTTCGATCTTATCACTTTTTTTCCAAATTATTTTCTCCCCCACTCCACTTCCTTTTCTCCTTTTTATCATCCACTATTCCATTCTGCTTCCTTTGCTTTGGAAATTAAAAAGTTTCCATAAACAATTTTCGTTTCTTTTTTCTAATAAATTAATTAAGTAAAGATACCTGAAATAGCAAATAGAGATGAAATGAAATGTAAAGAAATTGTTTTAATACAAAACAATAATGGTTAGTTTGAAGATGTAAGGAAGAAATGAGTATTTAGAAGAGAAAGTTCGCACATTTGAAAGAATTGTGGAGCTAGAAGGGTGGGAGGAAGGAAATGTCGACTAATTGGTAACGATAATGGTGATAATTGGTTGCAAAAGGTGACAATATGAAGTCTTTTACATTATTCATCTCTATAATTTCACAAGAAATTAGGAGACATTTCTTTTTTTTTTTTTTTTTTTTTATAAATTAAAATCGAACAAACATGACAACTTTTAATATATGCGAAATGTAATTTTATAAAATGGACTCGAGAATTATCGACTATACAGAAAACTTAGCTTATCCTGTTCCATGCAACTATTTATTATTTTTTCGACGAAATTCCTCAAATTTATTATAACAAATAGATTTAACAAAAGTGCAAATGATTACCAATATTATAACGACGATTATGATTGCTTATATTTTTGGATATACTAATAACAACATTCATAAACAAGAATTATTGTGGACATAATCATGATAAATACCATGATTATTATATTATTATCGTTATAATCAATCACAATCATAAGTATGGTCACGATAATGGTAGCCATTATTGCTATAACTAATTATTATTACAAATAATTTTGTTGCAATAAAAATTTCCATTTTATATGCTGCATCTTTTTTGCTTACAGGTGGGAACATTGTGGATATATTTCACATACAAGAACACTATAATCATATATAATACTTCATGCACACTGATAATCGAAAATCATAATGATAATCAAAAACACGTCGATACTGGATGTATAGTAATAATGGAACTGCATATCTTCTTAATTTAGTTAAATAATTTTATGCAGAACTTCAATTTCGTTTCAGCAGAAAAATTAATCATTTGCAAAATACTTAATTAGCTGATCTCAGAATGAGTAAGAAAAGCGATAAAGATGTAATAACTTGTCTGGTGCAATTGTGAAATGCTTCCTTTACATTCAGCTAATCCTTAATCAATGGAATATATTTTGTCCATTTCGGTTGCTTAAAACGATTTCAACATTACGGAGTAATGCAATTCGATATTCATCTGAAGTAATCATTTATGTCAAGATCTTATTGCGGCCAAGATTTACACTTTCGAAAACTTTGTTTTCAATTTAAAGAATAGCAGCAATATGTCATTTAGAAATAATTCTTTTAATAAGCGCCAATTTTATTTCCAAACTGAAAAGCTGGATAACAGCTTTTCTTTCTTTTTTTTACATGAATAGAGTAGTTCGTGAGATTTTTCTATATTTCAAGATTCCAGAATTCCTATATTTAAAATATTATGAACCGATTGAAAAGCCGAGAGAATGACGGCAAACTAATTGCAAATAGAACAACTTGCCAGCAAACCTAGATCAACATAAGTAACTCGAAATCTAGATGACAAAGTCATTATGGCAGTTGGTACTAATTATGTGAAATTAAGGTTAAATATGAAATATTTAAAAATTAGTCATTTGTTGCATAGTTTTCAACTCAACTGTGAAATTATATAATCAATTATATATTGAATGAATAATTAATAGAATTTAACAAATACGTTTGGAAAAAAAAAAAAAAAAACGAAAAATGTTAGTCAATAGTAATTTCGTTTCAAAAAACTGTGCATTAAATACTTCAAATTATGGGATGAAAAATGAAATAAACATCAAACATCGTTCTTCTTTATATTATACTCAATTTTGTCCATAATTTTGTCCAATAATTTGGTTAAAATTTAAATGAAGAAAGGGAGAAGATGGAAAAGAAATAATTATGTGTTAATTGGGCGATTTAATCAGTTACTTTAAATTATTTTTTTTATTACTCTCTGCGTCATCCTTTTTTCTTTTTTTTTTCCAAAATTTATAAAGCTTAATTTTCAGCTACCAATTATCACTTTTAAAAATATAAATAGTATGCAATACAATAATGTTGTAATCTTTGCAATAATTTTCTTCAAGCATTGAGTAAATAATATTTTCAGAAAATGTTTAAATATATGCAAATATTAAATGGAGTTTCAAATGTTCGCGTATTTACAATAACATTTAATCTGCTATCGATACAACATTTAACATATATAGGATATTTAATTTTGCCAAATTAAATTTCAGGTTGCAACAACAACATTTATTTAGGCTTTTTATGATCCCGAAAATACTACAGTTGATAATCATCAATTAAAAAAAGTTGAAATTAGTGATATATATGAAATACGAATAGTATGTACTTCATTACATAAAATACTTATGGCATCTCTTCCAAAGTTTGTAATTTTTTTAGATTTTTTTTTTCAGATTTTTGCTTAAAAGGATTTTGCAGAAATCATGGAAGAAATATAAAACATCATCTGTGCTATTACTAGTATATCATTGATCAATTATCCAACAGATTCTTGCTGTATCATTCAACAAAAAAAAAAAAAAAACCTGAAGAGATGAAAGAAGAAAATTCATTTGATTTAGAAGATTAAATATTATTTTCAAGGGAGTATATTAAATTAATAAAGAGAACTATGGTTATTAATTAGTAAAAAACAAAATGGAGAACATTCATGTATGCATTAAAATAATCATTAAAAAATTAATCAACAAAAAAAAAATCAGTTTTATAATTTTAATAAAAAATGAGGAAATCTAAGATATTTTTAATTAATAAATAATTTAAAAATATTGACAAAATAATAAATTTATGCCAAATATATTAGCATACGATTGAAAAAATCTGAGAAGAAATAATATAAGAATTTCAAAATTCAAAAATAATGTAAGAAGGTTTATATATATATGTATATATAATTTCACATTGTATTACTTTCTTGTTTATCAAATATTATTTATGAAAAATGTACAAATTTGCTATTTTCTCTTTTCAAATTTCATATAAATTTGTAGTTTATGTCGTCCAACTTGCAGTTGTCACCATATTTCTTTCTAAAGCTTCCTCATTTGATTTCTTTTCGTCTTTTTTTCTTTTCTTTTTTTTTTTTTTTTTTAAGAGATATGATGAAATATTTTGGGAAATGACAGAAGCATCAAATGGTAATTAATATGCATCATACAGTAATTATTGTTTGGTGCTTTTCGCCCTAGTTATCCACATATGTATTTTACAATGATCCTATGAAATGAACAAACTTTATCGAGATTTTTCATCATCAAAAAAAAAAAAAAAAGAAATGAAAAAAAGAGTTTTTTCTCTTTAATATGATAAAATTTCAATAGCCAACATATTTCAATGTTATTATCCATTCGATAAGATTTAATATCGTCTGTTAGGTTTCAGATTTTCTTTTCTCATTTCAAAAATTTTACTCATAACAAATCTGAGGTGAACGGAAACAAAAACACAATGTGTATAAAGAAAGAAGTTAAACTAATTTATGCGATATCTGTTGAAAATGCATTCAAGAGTTTAATCCTTCTATCATTTGATCTACTGACAATACTTTTATGTTAATGTGATTTATAAGCTCTTCTAGAAAGTATTGATTTCATACTTCCTTGAAAAAGTTTCGATTATATGTTCGAGTTAAATCACCGTAGTTTGAAAGTATTACTAATAGATCGCATGCTTTCATTTTCTCAAAGTTATACTGCAATTTTCGACAAGTCTGTCATTGGCATTTTTTGAATTCAACAGCACTAAAAATCAAATTTTCCAATTTACACGAATTAATATTTGAACATTTTTGCTATTATAAATTTGCTTAACATCCATTTTCGTATAACTTTAATCACACATCACACATTCCGTGAAATTGCATGTTAAATACAACTATGTTATCAATGCTTACATGTGCTAAGAATTGAAACAAGTAATTTGCGCCATAAATTTGATTACACAATATTATTTTAATTTTGTACATGAATTCAGGATACGTTTCATCAAAATAGTTTTTTCTTTTTTTTTTTTTAGAAAAAATCTCGATTTTTCGACGATTTCAGTTGAAAAAATAAATCTGGATACAATCAATTATCATAACGGTAATTGCTACTATATTTGATGAAAACGTGTAACGACAATAACAATATTACGATGAACAAAGTGAAAATTTTGTTTTCACACTCATGAGAAAAGAATTAATTTGAAATAGTTATTGAATTAATATTAAATAAATCGTTCCATCCAATTATTGCTTCATTTTTCGTCCTAATTAATAATGTAAAAAATCGCGACATTTAATAATAATTCTGCAAATAAAAAAAAAAAAAAAAATATTGAAACGAAAACAATAATAGCGCAAGCACCGATCATAGTTGCAATTGCTAGAAAGGTGATAGAAATAATCGTAATAATGGAAGCAACATCAAAAATAATAATAACAACAATGATAGTATAAGTAAACAATAATTACAACAATAATAAGAACGATCAGTAACAAAAATACAACTACAATAGAAGCAATAGACAAACTTAAGTATAAGATATTATTGAAAGAAAAAAAAAAACGTTTTAAATTGGAAATCTGTTCATTCATTTTTTTTATATTATAAGCAAAATTTTACAGCAACTAATTATTTTTATGCTCGAGCACTATTTTTTAGCAAAAAACGGAAACAAAAGAAGCTAAGTTTATCGTACTGTGAAGGTTTAGAAGTTTAGAGAATACCACTAATGCACATGCAATTTTTCCTCAACATCTTTGATTTCTGAAATTAGTTGAAATTTTTGCACAAGATAATAAAGTTATAAATATTAAATTTTTAATTTTAAAGTTTATTTCTGAGAATCAAATTCAAATCGTTTCATTTCAATTCAAGAAAAAATAAAACAAAAAAGCAAAAAGGGAAAATAAAAGAGAAAAGTTAATGAAATCTGAAAAATTTAATCGGAATATAGACTATAAAGAAGCTATGTTACGACATCATTTTCTTTTTTGATAAATTTTTTAAAACAGATTTGCTTAGCTATAAAGCTAAATAGTATTAATTTCTGCGCATGAAAGTGTGTATTTATTGATTAATCGAGTGCGGGAAATTCTTTAAAATTTGACAAGAAATTGATCCAGTATTAATTGTCGTTTTTAATTATTTTCTACTTCTTTCTTATCTTCCAAAGAGTCGAAAGGTGAAGTTATTTGATTAAATAATTCCAAGTTGTCATACCTCTGAATAAAAATGCAGAACTAATTTTTGGTCATTTTGCACCTCGCCATCAAAAGCATTTTAAATAGGGAAAAATTTTCAACTTTTCTAAAAAAATGTAGATAAATTTTGAAAACAATTGAACTTTTTGTGCAGCATAATACACTTAAGTGCTGTTAAGTTATTAATATGATATTCATCTTATGATGATTTAAATTACTAGTTTTGATGATAATGAAATAACCGAGAATCTGAAAACTAAAAAGCAGATTGTATAATATATTTAACGAAGATTAAGGAAAAGATAGGTGAAATACAAATAAATAGAAAAAACAGAAAATTTCCGAAAATATATGGACGATAAACTTGCTGCTTTCCATGAAAATTAGAGTTACTTATCAGAATACTCTTTTGATGAATTGATGGAATGCTCATGAAAATTTCAATTAATAGTTGCCTTTATAATGTAAAAATTAATGAAAACGAAAAAAAAGCGTATAATTTTTCTGCAAAATAGGAAATACGGCAAAACAGTATTTTTCCTTCATTCATTAGGAGTTGGACATTAGCATGGAAAAATTTTCAAATTTTCATCATTCTTTCGAATGGAACGACAATTTTTTGTCGCTAATTACATTAGTTAAGAAATACATTAATTAATCATTGTGACGCGTCGTTTGCAATTCCGAACAGAAAAACATTTTCCTTTTTGTTTTTTAAGTTCTTAAAAAATTTTGAGATGAACGAAGTCTATTTTAGAAACAAATAAATTCTATTAATGAACTAAAAATTTGCCGATTTTTCCAGGCTTGCCGTTTGGAAAGAAAAAAGGAAACAGAGAAAAGGTTTCAGCCTGGACTTGAATAAGAATCATATCAGAATTGCTTGGAAGAAATCCATTTAAATGTTTTTTGTCGCTAATTATGATATAAAGCTATATTTGCAAACTTGTCCTTAATTGAATTTTCTGAAAAAGCTCATTAGCTAGCAATCATTTTATTTTTTTGAATTCATTTGTTAATTAAAGTACCAATAACTAACGATGATTGAAGAAACTAGCAATAAATTATGAAGGAATGAATGGAAAAATTTTCATACTTTGTAAATGAATTCGAAAATTATATAACTTAAGGACAATTAAATCAACTAAAAAAAAATTAAATTTCCAGACATTTTTTTTACCTAAAAACTTAAATTTTTACCCTTTCAAATTGTGCCATCTTAGTTGAATGCAGTTCTTCGTTCCTTTTTTTGTTTCCAGAAAATGTTTCAGAAAAATTGGCAAATTGTCATACAAATGTTTATAAATCACAATTTAATTTCCATTTCCATTGTTCTTGAATGTAAATTTATTTGAATTTTTGCGGAGTAATAAAAGATATTATGATTAAATACTTAAATAAGATTATAGGATAGAAAAAGATATAATCTTCACGAAACATAAACTGTTGGTTCATCAGGTAAGGAGTACATTAAATGTTGAAAATTAAAAGCTTCGAAGTTATTGCGCTTATCAGTAGTCTGGAAAAGCAAGCAAGCGTAAAAAAAATCCATGGAGGATTAATTGTCTGGCTAGTTAATTAATTCAAATCATTCTTCGACAGTCATTGAGCTTGCTAATCATCAAACTAATCTGTTTAATTCAATCATTAACTTAAAATGCCGGTGAATTAAATAAGAATATATCGATAATTCATTTCCTTGTTGTCTTCATTTCATCTAGTAAAATCAGAAAGTGTAAATTCACCAGAAAGTTTAGAAAAATAAGTTGATCGCAAATTAATCATTCATTTTAGAAAATGAATATTATTTGGAACTACAAACAAAAGGACAAAGTAATTATTTCTTTTTTTTTTCTAATCACAATTTGTCAAAAATTAGAAAGTAGCTCGAAACAAAAATCCAGTAATTTAAGGATGGAGGTAGAGATGGAAAAAAAAAATCAGTTGTCAAGTTTGCTAATAATTTACGAAAAATATGAATCAATAAGTATCAGATAATAATATATGATTTCATTACAATTCATTCATCAAATAATTAATTAGTTAATCGAAAATTTAGAGTGAAGTTAATTTGATTTATGACCGATTTGATTGATTAAATCAGTTGAAAAGAAAAATTTAGCTAATAGTTCTTCGTTTATATCATGTAATCATCAGATTTTTGAATTTCTTTTTTTCACACAGAGATTTGCACCACTTTTTTTTTAGCTTGGGATATATTACTTAAATTTGAACAATATTACAATGATGGATAGGGCGGCAAAGTTTCGGTTTATTGTCGAAATTTGTGTCGAGACCAATTGTTCCATTTCGATAATGAAAATTTTTGATGTGATTTGGATTCAAAAGAGAAGGATGCGGAAAAGCTCCTTCGGAAGAGAAACAAATATATTGGTGGCCATTAAAATGCCTAAAGCTTCCCATTTGCTCAAACAACCACCGACAGCCTCTTTGATTGTTTTGTTGAGAAATTCGACGTTTCGTGTCCAAATCTGTCTTTTTTTTCTTTTTCTCCAGACTTCACGAAAATGTTTATCTTGAAAATAATCGTACTTAAATCATTTATATGATTTGTATAATTTGCGTGATGTTGCATAAATATTGCATTTGTCATGAGACATTTTGTGACAAAAATTTTTTCGAATCATTTAAAATAATAATAATAACAATATTAAATCTGTCCCTTTTTTCTTCAAATTCAATTTGAAATGTACCGAAAAAATGCACATTTTTGGAAAAAGAAACAAAAATAGTGGGATTATGCTAATTCTGGCTAAGCTATCTGTATTATTGTCGGTTACTTATAAAAATATAATGGGATATAGACATATAATTCCCAAGTTGAATGTTTAAAAATTTTTTCCTTTTTAAATTATTGCAAATAAAGTTTTAGTCATTGTATTTCAACTTCAACTAAATTTTGAAAAGGAAAATTTTGTTGAGTAATATTCATAAAATTTTATTTAAAAATACATGTAAAAATTATATATTTAAAAGATACATTTCTATTTTGAATTTTCAGAAAGATGTAAATTAGATAATAATATATGATAACCAAAACGATTAGTTGTACTGTTTATGGAACTTGTACCCACAAGATCCAATATGTACCGTAGTATTATGATTATTTCACTTTCTTTGTTTAAAAAAAAAAAAAAAAACGAAAAAAATTGATTATTACGAATGTTTTTTTAATTGCATAATGAATTATTTTTGTTTTTCAAATTTAAACGATGAAAATTTGCTCTGATTACTTCATGCGACTGTACCAACTGCATTATTTTCGTTCAACAAAAAAAGAACTTAGTTGTTGAAATTCTTAAAAATTTCTCAGACTAATTTCTGTTCATTTTCTGAATTAGTTATTGAGTATGAAAGCTATTCAAATCTCTATATATATGAGAGGGAAATTTCATTACAGTATGAATTATTTAAATGTAAAATTGAAATTCGGCATATTCGACACGATAATTAAATTAGAATGACCGGTCATGTCGGTACTTTTTGTTGTTGTTGAATTTTCAAGTTGCAAAACAACTGAATGAAAGAATGCTGTAAGAGAAATTAGATCAATTACGATTTAAACTATATACTTCATTTCTTGGAGTAAGGTATCAAAACTTTATTCAAAATGATTTCAAATTTTTTTTAGAAGAAATTTGATTTGGAATATATTTGCTGTCTTTTTCGTAGAAATATTCGACAATATATTTTAAATGATGTAAATAACTCTAAGACGACTAAAGTCATCTCATTTTTTCCTTTTCGCTATTGCTTTTAGACGTCTTTATTGGAACCATATTTTTTCACTTTAAAAAAGCTTGTTTGAAATGATTTTGTCTAAGCTTCGAGAAATGAATTTCCTAAATTTTCCAATTTCTCTTAAAAATTGAATCGAGAATATTACTGTTTTTCGAAATCAGTTCAGACTCATAAAATTACAATTTTCTTGACACATCCCGTTGTAGCCAATAAGGGATCAATTTTAGATTTTATGACTTCTGATAAATTTTAAAAACTGAAACGAAATGGAATACTTGCACAGTCAAAAAAAGTTGAATTTTATGTAATAACAATATTATGGGCAAAACTTTCGTATATTATTATTGATCTTAGTATTTGAACTAATATTACAATTTATTAAATATTAGTGTGATTTGAAATATTGCTTAGTTTAAATTTGAACACAAATACTTTTATTTGAAATGCCTGGACTTACGAATTAAATAAAATTCAAGATATTTAAATATATTTTTTCCGAAAAACTTTCTGAAAATAGGAGCCATCATTTTTATTTTTTTCTCCTATTTTGATGATTTATTCCAAATTAGATTAAAAATATGCCTTACAAATAAATTTAATATAAATTTTTCGGAAAGAAAATAAATAGTATTCAATATTCCCTAATGAAAATAACGAATTTTAAAATACAAACATTACGCATATTTGAAATCCAACAATATTTAGTCAGCGATTAAAAAAGGCAAATGAAAGAAAAATAAAATAAAAGAAAAAAATTGTCTATATTAATGCCATAAGCAAAATTTTCATTAATACGTTGAAAATTTGAAATTAAAAAAATATTCATTAACTTTGGTATAATTCCTTTTTCCTTCTTCTTATCAATACTTTATCAAAGTTTCGTAATATTTTCTTACATTGCATTACTAGCAAAAATTCAATCTATCCAAATCAGTAATCTAAAATTGCGTAAATTTTTGTAAAACGATAATTTCTGAGAACATCCGATATAAAATGGTCCACCTGGAGCTTCTTTTTTTTTCCTCCCTCAAACTTTCTTTACCTTTTCCCCTTCAACCTGTCTCAATCTTTTCTCCCTTCCTCTCTCTCTCTCTCTCTCTTTCAATCTAATCTTTTTTTTGAAGTCGTTATTCGCCTCGAAGTAAGACATTTCTGTGATTGCACCCATCTGATTTGATCTTTTCCGGTAAGCGATTTAAGTGGAAAAGAGAATGTTTGCCAGGGAGGACGAACCAATTTTATGTGATTTTTACGACGTAGCCATAAAGATTTATATGAATAAAGCAGGCCATAGAAGTGGGACTCTATACAGACACATGCACACATACACACACACCTGTTTTGACAATTGAAGGTGAAGTGGTTTCATGATGAGTATTGTCGATAAAATGTTTTGGGGATACGATAGGATAGATTTTTGTTATAATGATTGGAGCAAAAATGAGATAAAGAAATGATCCAAGTTTAGCATTGATTAAAATTGACAAATTTTGTTTAATTGTGATAACTAAGGAAAAAAAAGATGCGAAAATATTATCATTTAGAATTTTATGATAGAAATTTTATTTCGCACTTTTATCATTCTACGAATTCATCCAAACTTATATGTAATCTTTCTTTTTTAAATACAAATCTAAAGTATATTTTTATTTGAAATGTGTAAATTTATGAATTAGTATCTATAAGTTATTAATTCTTTTTTTCTTTTTTAATAAGTAATTCAGCAATATTTTGCTGCGTTAACTCGTTCGTTTCACTGCTATTTTACAATCGATAGTTTCAAAATTTTGATTGATCAGTAGAGCTTGTCATTATTAAATGAAAATCGTTTAGATAGCCTGAAAAGCAATTACAATTAAATCGTGATGTACGAAGTTGATGCTATTGCTTTAGATTCTTTCAACCAACAACTTTCTGATGATCGAATAAAATTTTTTTCATTTAAAAATTTAATTTTTTCAGTTACGAAATACTTGTCTCAAAAACTCTTCATCCTACTCCCATAATTACTTTAAATATTGATTCATTTTCTTTTCCATTTCCATTTCACTTCATAATATATACATGTTTAAAAATTACAAATATATTAAAACTAGAAATTACCACAACATATAGCTAAGTTAACATAGTTACAGGTAGCAAAACATTTGTCTCTCAGTGAATTCTTCTTCCTTGCAAAGCAACCGTATTAATGGTAGTTTTCTCTGCCAAAATTGTGATTGAAATTTCCTTCTTTCAAAAACGTTTCTAAAATCTTTTTTTCATATGAATAAAAATCCCACCCATTATTAAAAAAAAAAGAAAAATTTCTTTAATTAGCCGAAATATTAGGAGTAAATATCCAAATTATATCAACATTTTCAATTACATGTTTCAATTGCAAAGTTAAGCTGGAAAAATTATGGAATTTTGCGCCTTCCTCTTATTTTTGATTATTACCAGAAGGTCTTTCCTTGTTAGTTTGTTTTTTATTCTTTTCTATATTTCCTTTGATTCTTATCTTTAATCTTAGCCTTTAATTATGAATAACTTTTTTGGAAATCTTTATAGTGTTTTTTCGCACCTGCGTTTTCTTTTCAAACATCACTCATCATTATTACATTTGCAATTTCCTTCATAATTTGTATCATGCTGTAAGTCATAAAATATATTTTATAAATCTTCATTCGACAAAATTTCATTGTTGTCATTATCCTATTAATATTTCATATCTTTATAATTAACAAATTTGATTAAAAGAAGTGAAAAAAGAAGAAGAAATAAGTAAATATGAAGTTTTTCACAAAAAATAGGAAAAACATGATCAAACATAACGATGAAAATAAAATTTGTCAAATTCATATCGTATATGTCTAAGATTTAGGTC
The DNA here is from genome assembly GCA_028564675.1 of Onchocerca lupi. NCBI lineage: Eukaryota > Metazoa > Nematoda > Chromadorea > Rhabditida > Onchocercidae > Onchocerca > Onchocerca lupi. The sequence continues at coordinate 28,736 of JAOVVO010000319.1, read as the reverse complement.
AAATTACTGTAATGTCTAATACTAGCAAGTATTAGGCATGAAATGAATTGGAAATCGGTAACAGATGTTGCGATTTTCAACTCAATGTGCATTTCATCGTTCAAGCTCAGTTGTTCAAATCATTGGCGAGAATTTTTCGAGAACAGAAACTTTTCCATTTATAAATGCCAATTATATAACTGTGAAAATTTGAGGTAGAGAGGAGAGAAGGAAAGTGAAAGAAAATACGAAAGAAAGGAAAAGAAGTTTTGCTCCAATAAGTTTTTATGGAAGGAAATGATAAACTGATACTTCTCTTTGCATCACTTTATCATTTTTTTTTCATTTCAATTTAGCAAGAATGATTAGAATTGATATTTCAAATTATCTCCCGTATAAACAGGACTATAAAAGTTCATATAACTTTGCTTACATAACTTTCCATATAATCCCGCCTCCCGGTATATCCTGATATGCTTGTAGTTTTTGCTCCAATGAAGTTAACTGTAAAATGTTACTCGATAGAAACAACTGACTGATCATCGTCATCACGTCAGTATTAAAAAAGGAAATAAATAATGGAATAAACCATTGCGGTTGAAAATCACAATTGCAAAAACCTTTCATTTTTCTAACTTTTGTTTTTTAAGGCTTTCTCGAAATTTTTCAAATTTCTGATAACATTAAGCTTTAATTAAATACTTTACCATCCGTAATAAGTTTTTTAAAAATTTGCACCATTTTATCATTAACTCATATACTGTTTTATTATACTTTCCCTGTCGTTTTCCTTTGATTTTTCTTTACATTTCTCTTTTGAAATGCTAAAATATTTCCCTAGTTTAATCATATATTTGAAAGTTTTCAGACCGTAATAAAATTACAGTATGGACATTAAAATTGATGAAAATTAGAATAACATTCCCTTTTCGCCGACAGTAATAAAAAATACTTTGTAGAACATGCTTAAAGATAATTGTCCGAAAAATTAAACCAAACATTAAACTCGTTTTTTTTCTATTTCTGTTTTTCAATTAATATTTTCATTATTAACATTTGAAATGAGGCAAAATGATTATGATAAAAAGTTTATTTTTATGATTTGGCTAAATTTTCAGGACTGGAATATATTGTTACGGTAATTTCTGCAAGATTCTGCTATCACTGCTGTTACTCTTGCTACTATTGGAGGCAGAAAATAAATATAGGAGGAAAGAGGAGGAGGAGGAGAAGGAATAAGGTTTGAAAAGTTGTAACGAAGGACAAAATAGGACAGAGCTACGACCGATCATCTATCTACCAACTTGGTTTAAGCAAGAAAAGGGCAATAAATGTAAATGAGACGTATTTTGTTGGCGTTAATAGCCCCAAAATAGCCCTTCAGTAACCTTCGGAGACGTCAACTATTCCTCTTTCCATCCAACTGTTCAAACCTTTTACATTTATTTCTCTTCTAACAAATAAAAAATCACAAATAGCGAGAAGAAAAAGGAAAGGAAAGGAAGAAAACGACAAGAAAAAGGAATCCGTTCATTCTAACTGACTGATACTTTATTTATTTACTTGAACAAATTTTTCTGAATGTTCACATTCGTGTGGCTTTCTAAATTAATATATGCGCCTATTTGATTGATTAATTGAAACAAGCAAAATCAATTGATTAATTTTGAAATTCACTTGAATTTCGACAAATCAAAAACGAGAAAAGCTGAAATATTAACGGAAAAAGAAAAGAATGAAAGAAAATATTAGTAAAAGAAATCAGTTTATCGGATCAATGATGATGTATAAAATTGATGGCGAAGTTTTATTAGCTGATTTTTGATCATCTATTAAGGGGATATTTTTGATGTTTAGTGTTAGATGGTAGGATAAAAATAATGCATACTGTGATACTTATTAAGCACTGTTTAACAGTGATAACTATCTTTCTGAATATCGCATCGGCTCAGCATTACAATTGGTTGTAAGTTATTTATTTTTGTATTTCAAAATAAAAAAAAAAGAAAAAAGTATTGATTAAGAAGCTAATCTACTTGAAAAAATTATTTTACATCAAGTGTTTTTTTTTAGAACTTAATAGTAATAATTTTTGTATTTTGCATTAAAAATTATCATTCTGTTACTGTAGATTGATTCAATTAAAATTAAATTTTATTATAAAGCATGTCAAGGCATTATAATTAAATAATTAGTAACAATAATTCGTGAAATGGTACAGATCGCTGGCACTATCATCAACAGCGCAGTATTCGCCAGCATTTCATGCAGCATCTGATTACGATAAGCAACAATATCGAATACTGTGTGAACGATTATTGGGTTTAAATCCAGCCCAGATCAGCATTTGTCAACAGGTAAATTACTGTGTTTTACACAAAAAAGCAAATGTCATAAGTGACTGGATGATAATCTGAGTCGCACCTTTAAAAATAATTTTAGAGAATAGGAGAATTTTAGAGTAATACTTGAGAGATGATAAGTCATAAAATGATGAAACAATTTCAAGGTTGCTTTAAAAAGTTTATTAATTACAATTCTAGTTTTCAATTTAAAGTATGTAGTTCATTTTTCTATGCAATGGACGGTTGAAGTTCAGTTCCTGATAATCTCTTGGAATTCATTACCAGTTTATACGCTGCTTTCTGTTTACCAGCTTATTTTTATTAAGTTTATACGCTGCTTTCTGTTTACCAGCTTATTTTTATTAAGAATTTCGCCTCTCATTTCGTTACATTCGTTGAAATGTAACGAAATGAGAGGCGAAATTCTTTCAATTTTTTTTTTTTTTTTTTATGAGATAGTAAGATATAACTATAAATGGAAATCTTAAGCTCTATTTATCAAAACTGTTTCAAGTATTTCAAACAATTTAAAATTAATTTCTTCAAATTCTCGTAAGAATCTCTAGCTATCTATGTGAATGCTCAAACTTTTAATTTAAAAAAAAAAAGTTCTTACTAGACTAATTTCTAGCAGATCCTAGCATTATTTCATGTCTCATTCTGCAGATTATTGCTTCTAAAAATTTCGAAACTAGAAAAATAGGAATTCCATTTCCCAACAAATCGATTAAATTACGAGTTTCAATTTTTTTAGCATCCATTTGCAATTCCATCTATTGGACGTGGTGCCAGGGATTCAGTTGTTGAATGTCAAGCACAGTTCAAATTTGAAAGGTTCCATCGTTTTTAAAGAATTTTGTAAATTTTAAAAAAAAAAAAAAAAAGGAAAAAAGATTGAAATGATAGTTGACAAGTCTAAATTGCATTTTCAACTTTTGTTCTGCTTCTTTCACAAATTACTTGTATCTGTCATCTTGCCAATCATATTAATGGATGCTTAAACTTTTAATGAATAACACTGATTCGGAAATATGGTAATTTAAGCATAAATATGAAACAAACTTTCAAATTAGTCATTCATTTCATAGATTCAAAAACCTTACAATTTTGAGAAATTTAGCAAATTTTAATTCGGTAAAATATGTTTCTGATTGTATTTAAAAATGCTAATAACTTTCGAAAATTATATAAAATTATGAGATTTGGAATGAATCAAATTTTTGAAATCATATAATATATCATAAAATTTTTCATCGATTAAAATGATGAAATAAATTTAATGTCAAACACTTCAGATGGAATTGTTCGGAAAGGATAAGCAAGCAGTCGAATATAACCACAAATGGTTTTCAGGATTTGCTAGGACAAACACTCCGAGCTGGTATGTATGTTGGGAACGAATTTTCTATGATTTAAAAAAAAAAAGAAAAAAATATACGGTTTGAATTAACAATGAATTTCTAATTATTTTGATTCCAATGAATTTTGTTTTCTTTTCTGAAAAATAAACTTGGATTTTAAAAAATGTTTTTTTGTTTTTTCGCATGACAGGAAATAGAGAAACGGCATTTATCTCAGCCGTTGCCAGCGCGGGTATTGTACATGCAATAACGAAAAGTTGTAGTGCTGGCAATTTAACGGAATGTGGTTGTGACAGTCAACCAGGTGGACAACGATATACAGATCTGGTTCACCTTTTTTTTTTGAAATTTGAAAATTTTGAATATTTCAGATGTTGAATATATGCTGTCAGATATTACGATGATACGCAGTTGTTTATTCTATGACCAAAAAAAAAATTTTTTTTTTTTTAAATATTAACATAAAAAGATCCGATATTTTCTAATAATAATATGATAAATTTTGATAATTTAGCAAATTTCATTTTATAGTACAGTATCCTTGACATATATTATAGGGATCGTAAATTTTCTTCATTTTTCCTTCTTTTTTTTTTCTAACACATAAAGAGAGGAATGATAATAATTACGATATTGAAGTAAATGTTCCAAATAAACCGATACGCAAATATGGTAATGCTTCAGTACTGTAGGATGAATATATTGAATTTCTTGAAAGCCAACTAGCATTAATGAATTATTGAATTAATTGATATTAATTTGAGAATAAAATGTAATTGAACAGAAAAGTTAAAATGATTTGATTTCATTTAAATTCTTACAATGCCAAATATTGAATTGTCAAATATTTGTAAAAGAAATAAATTTATAAATTAATCGGAGTTTTAGGATCATGCAAGTGCAATAGGGCGAGAAAAATTCTCGTGGGGTGGTTGTTCGGATAATTCCAAATATGGTGTTCATTTTGCCAAGCAATTCCTGGATCGTTTTGAACGAGAGCAATACGAAAAAGATCGTGATATAAGACATCTGATGAATCTTCATAATAATTTTGTCGGTCGTGAAGTATGTATTAGATTACATTTTTCATATATAAATATATGTTGACGAATTATTGATTTTCCATAAGTTTTTATAATTTGTCCGATTTTCTTTGAATATACTAATGAATCAAAAGAAAAAAAAAGGAGAAAATTGAATTATTTTAGGCCATTGTTCAAAATATGCGTAAACAATGTCGATGTCATGGTGTCAGTGGTTCATGTGAGTTCAAAACTTGTTGGTTACAAATGCCGAGGTTTGCAGAAATTGGTGAAATGCTGAAACAACGCTATAATCATTTTGCTGTTCAGGTATTGTTTTTCCTTTTACGGTTTCAAATATCCAAATGTGATAAGTTACTTTATCCGTAGATAATCCATACAATAAATTTACAAATTTCACTGTTATTTTCTCTTAGCTGATGAGATAATGAAATTATCCAATCGTCATATTCGATATATTAATGGTTTTATGTGAAAAAGTAATGAAATTATTAATTTTTGAGAAAACGAATGTTGCTAATATAAGTCTTAAAATAGAATCTCTTGAGGAAATTGAAAGTTTGCCGGAAAAAGGAAAAACAGAAATATAAAGATAGAAGCTAACATAGAGATTAAAATCATGCGATATTTTAAGAGACATCACAAATAATTAAATTAAGTTGAATGGTAATTATTAGAGGTTAAGATATGGGAAGAAATTATAATTCTTTAGTTGGAAAATCGTAAATGCTTGATTTAGCTGACAAAAAACATGAAATTATTCATTCGATAAAGATGACAAATGCTGATTAAAATTTATAAAGCAGGGAAATTCTATCGATGATGTAAGCCATAAACATGACAATGTTATCACTTCAGCGAAACGCTTCTTTTTATACAAGGAAGTTTTCGGTCAAATTAAAAAAAAAAAAATATTTTATCTTACCTTGCATCTTCGAAAATTTTTTGAAATTTGCAAACGATTTTAACTAAAAACCGGAAACTATAATAATTTGTTTGTAATAAGTTCGGACGATGGCAAATTGCGGATTTAGAAAAACTAGAATGCAAAAATACGGTACAGTAGTCCAGAAAATTGCACTTTCTTCATAAATTTATAGCTATTCAAGGAAAAAAAGAAAAAGATATTTAAAATTTAAGCTAAAATTAAGTAGAATTAAAGGTAGCAAAAAGGGCGAAAAAACGTTTACGAAGGAAAGAACGTTCGGAAAGGAAAAAACCTTTGCGTGGAAACGAGATCGCATATATTAACAAATCACCCAATTATTGTGAGCGAAATGATGCCGAAGGTAAATTTATCTAAAGCATTTGTTCAAGATTTTTGTATTTTAAATATTGTCAAGGAAAATTATTTAGAATTAATAATAATATACTATTTGCAAAATTCGACAAAATTCGAATATTGACATGCTTATTTCTCTTTTTCTTTTTATTTCTCGTGATATTGTGAGAAAAGAAAAAGCAATCATACGTGGGATTTATTGATTATTTTAGATAAAAATCTCTCTACCCCCTGTTCATCATAAACATTTTCGAAGAAGAGCAAGAAAAGTGTAAATTTTAGATTTTTATTTCAAGAAAATCTTCAAAATCTCTTTTATTATTTCTATCGGATAATAAGTTTAATTTAATAGGAATATTTAATTTTTCGCACAACGATTTATCATAGCATAGAAGGAACAAGTAAAGATCAGAGTTTTCCAGGTATCCTCGGTACGCACGGTCGTGAGTGTAATCAATCGTCGCTTAATTCAGATAGCTGCGATCTATTGTGTTGCGGCCGTGGCTATAATACGAAAGAGGAAATACGTACGGTGCAGTGTCATTGCAAGTTTGTTTGGTGCTGCTCCGTGAAATGCAAGACATGCACGGAGAAAGTTCTTGTTCATACATGCAAATAGAAATATTGTCATTTTCTTTATGTGCTATTTTCATTTAAAAATTTTTGTTTTCAGAAAAAAAAAAAATCAGTTCGAAATATTTTTCTAGAACTTTTAAGTAAATTTACAGAATTCAAATAAGGAACTATACTTTATTCCATCTAATTACATCTTCTGATAATAGAACATATGATGTGCGTTATCTGACGTAAATTTGAATGATTCTCAATAAGATTCTGTAATAATGACATTTAAAATTATTTTGTACAAATCACTCATTTTTTTTTTTTATAAATATTTCGGCCACTATCAGACTTTTTTGGAATGCTCTTTTTTTAAGGCATATTTGAACTTATTGAAAATATATTTTATCATAGATTAAAGTAACAAGATAAAAATAAAATTAAGTATTTTAGACTAATTATGTGGAAAGTGAATAAACTTCACATTCTTTCGCATATCCAAAAATTATTCACTGAGTAGTATAAATGCATAATGATAACATTTGTTTTTAGCATCGTTAAATTGATTTCTTTTTTTCTCTCTCTTTTTTTCATTTTTTATTATTTGTTTGAAACAGATAAAATATAAATATGTATGAAGAAAAGTGATTGATAATTGATTAATAATCAAACAACGATGCTTTCGCATATCCAAAATTACTTACTGAGAGCTATAAATATTTGTCAAATTATGTATGTTTAATATTTCCTTATTTTTTTATTTTTAATATTCAGAATTCTTATTTCTATTAATTAATGCGATTTGATCATTGTTTTTTTCTCACTTTTCCTTTTTTCCTGCATTATATCTTCATTTTCTTTCCAAATTCATCCGACTAAATTTCAATAGAACTGAATGTTCCATAAGTCATTTCATACAGTAAATTTGCCATTTTATTACAGTAAACAATTGGAACAACTATTTAATTTGAAGAAAAAAAGATTTTTCAGTGTTATGACTAAGTTGAAATGTCGATAGTTACCTATTTTAAAATAATCCGGAAATTTAAATCAGTTGTTTTTTTATCATTTTCATATATTCTTATCTCTAAAAATATTTTAAAGATATCATCTAAGGATGACTGTCCTCAAGATAAAGTTGGATATTTCCGAAAAATCGATGCTTATGATATATTATTCGAAACGTAATTTTCTTGTCCTTTTTTTTGCACGAATGAAGTTTAATAAGAGATATAAAAAAAAAAAAAAAAAAAAAAAGGAATTTAAAAATTATTTGCAATTAAAGTGATGGGAAAAAGAAAAAAGATGCTGCTTTACAAATAAAACAATTCTACTATAGAAATTTCCCAAATAGATATTCTTCATCAAATTTTCCATTTTAAAATCGAATCTTTCTAAATTCAACTTTAATTATGCATGAAATTATGATGAAATATGATGCTATTTATCGGTACATTTTCTTTTTTTCTTGAAAGCATTCAAAAATAAATAATATTCAATTCCGATAATAAAAATATTTAGCACATACTTAAATTACATAAAACGAACGTATCAAAGAGAAATATCACTACGCTCATACACGTTTCTTACGTTACCGTCTCTCTGATTACATCACTCTCATGTTACGCTTAGCTACGTATCTTGCATGGTTTCTTTCCATTACGAACGGTATTTATGTTTTGTTACGCCATGTACACAGAAAGCCGAAAGCAAAACATCGAATATTATTTGTAGCTTTGCAAGGCTGATGTGATCATCAAATTTGCAAATACATCATACGTAAATCAAATACAACGATTTTTGCCAAACTTGCTTAAACATACGATCGACGCTCTTGAATATACTCAGGTAATATTCCGGCTATAAACATAAATGGCTTGATGGATAGTTATAATGTCAAGTAACAAAATAAATTCATTGAAAAATTCAGTTGAAAATTTTATTCATTATTGCATGCCCGTTTCATTAAATAAATAACAGATATAACTAAAGACAAGAAATTTTATTATTACATTATGGTCAATAAATTTTTGATACTTTGAATATCAATTGCACTTTTTCAGAATCAATTTCAATTTCAAAAATTAGGTCAACATTTTCTCGTTTTTATTTCTGCAAAATTTATTTTGAAACATGATATCTTCTAAATTTTTGATTTATTTTACAATACAATGTTTTAATTTAAAAATTTCAACAACAAAAAAAAAGAAAAAAAAGATTTAATTTTCGTTATTCCACGAAAAAACCATTTGTATTTGCAACTCGTTTATCGAAATTCACCTTAACAGTTTTGGTATGCCATACCAGGATTTCACGTTCTTTCTAAAATGAAATTCTTTATATTGTATAGAAATTTACAATTATTTGTGCTTGAAAATTTTAATTCAAACTTAATATTTTTCGAAATGTGATGGTTTTTTTGTTCTTTTTTTTTCTGTAAATTCTTCATTCAGCGATTTTGAAATTATTTTAATTCACAAAATTTTCAAAATATTGGAAAGAAAATTTAAAAAGTTTAAGAATATGGAGAAAATGTTACAAGTCCTTTTAAACTGAAAAAAAAAAAATAATGGATGCAAAAGTTGTTTATTTTTGTGTACATATAGTTTGCTCTCGGAAACAGAAGTATCAATTGATAAATTTAGGCTATAGCTTATATTCTAAAACCATGCGGTTCTATTTGATATGTTTCGACTAATTTCACTAATTATCACTCATTTTTTATATAAGAAAGAATAGTGAACTATTTAAACTACAGTTATCTCAATTTTACAACCCCTGTTTTAAGATTAAATATTATCAACTATATATTAATTTATTTTACTTACATTAGTAATAAAAATTCAAAAATGATAATTAATAAATGACTAATTAATAATTTCAAATGAATCAATCATACCTCCTCGAAGCCAAACGGCTCGAGATCAAGGATTTGAAGGCCGAGATCTTCAAGAAAACACGTTTCTGGTGCACCGAGACCGCGATTACATGATTTACCAAACACCGCCGTTGAGCTAAGAGAACAAATTTTTCTTCAAAAAAAAGAAAAAAAAAAGCAAACAAATGAACTAAAAATACACTTTCAAAAATGTAATCGCAAATTTCGAAAAAAAAAAAAAGAAAACTTCATTGATATGATGATTGCTAATTATATAAAACTAATTCTGATATATAATTAAGAAAAAAGACTATAAACTTACTTAAGAATAACATCTAAGGCTACGGCAAAACCAGCCATATCAGTTGCAAATTTCCTTTTCTTGTGCCATATAACATTCCAACCTACGACTGTTCCATTAACAACTTCGGGAGATTCAACCAATGCACCTCCGGCAAAACCTGACTACTTTTGGTAAATTTAATAAATTTGATTCAATTCAAAATTGAGAAAATTCACATATCAACTTTACAATCTCTAACTTCTGATTAATTTAGAGATATTATTTTAAGATATTGTCAATTCCGCTAATAAGTTCATTTTTTAGTTTTTGTCTTTTTTTCTGTCCCAAGTCAATCTTTAATCGATTTTTCAAATAATTTGAACTTAGGTTCTATTAGAATCGAAATAGATGATTGAAATGAAACAAATCTGATCGTGAATTACTCACCAACAGCCCATATTCCAACCTTTTGTACATTCCTGATATAATTATTGAATAATCGAGTATCATAAGAATTATCATCGTCAGCAAAATAAACAACTGATTTGATTGATTCACCAATTACTAAATCTGAATTATTACGTAAATATTGCAATGCTATAGTTCGTTGATACCAGCCACGACCTAAATTCAAGCTAATTTAAATTATAACTTAAATTTCTTTTACTGATACATCTGCACCAGAGTATCTTGATGTTCAGCACAGTACGTAGCTTTTGCAAATAGAAATGCTAGCAAACACACTAAATTATGTTGATCTCGTGGAAAATAATCAGGACTTTAATCGCCAAATAGTTCGTACTTAAATTCAGAAAGGTCTGAATTAATAAATCTAAGTTTGCAAAAAGCTTGCAAAAATAGTGCATCAAAGTAAAAGTCTTTTCATCATTAAATATCTAAGCAAATTAACGATGTTGATAAAATTTTTAAATGAATAATTTTTCTTCGTTCAAATGCTTATTTCTTTTGCTTCTTCTTCTTGAGCTTGCAAAATTTGGTTTTCTATGGAAAGATTTAAGGAATTCCATTACGATAGAATCTAAATGATTCATATAAATAGTATTATGTCATAATATATTCGAGATTTAAGCTATAAATTGTTGCATAATAGACAAATAAATTTTTATAATAAATTTTGAATGATATATTTTACAAGCCAGAAAAAAAAAGAAAACAAGCTATTATATGTCACAATTTTCTGACTTTGATTTCTTCAGCTAGAAAAATAACAAAAAAAAAAAAGGAAAAATCAACACATGCTGTGTTTATATTTATTGTTGAAATTAGAAAAAAAGAAGATAGAAAGAAGGAAGAAAAAATGATAAAAATTGAAGATGATAGGAATAACTTAGAAGAAAAAGTTGAAAATCGATTATAGAACTTTCAGATCTTCTCTTTTTTTGCAACACTTCTAACAGCATATGACAGGACAGATATGTTATAATCAATTAAAAATAAACATAAGAACTTTTAATCAACTACTCCTTTGCGTAGAATTAGCATAATAATAAGCATTATTATGCTAATGCTATTTTATATTTAATTTTTGCTGTTATTGTTTTTTTGTTTGTTTGTTTTGATCGGTCAATATAAATGACAAGCTGATAACTTTGGATAATGATAACGTACGTGGATAACCTGGCGGTGTTTTAGCTGGAAAATATGTATACGATAAAGCGGTACGATTGAGCAATTTTTCAACAGCTTTTACTTTATGATTTCCATCTTCAATAACAATCCAATGTAAATTTTTGATATGTGATAATGTATTTGCCATTCTGAAAATGCCGTTCTATCATTTCAATACTTTTATTACAGTTACAGTTGGGAAAATTGTAAACTTTGTTTGGAATGTAATCAAATCACATCAGGCATAAGTTTTATTCTTTGATCAGAAAGAGGAATTTTTTTAATATTTTTTCCTAAATTTAATTCAGATTTGTGTAATTCATGCATTCAATCATCTTTTTTTTTAAATAATTAAGAAACCTAGTCATGTCAGCTAATCTTGTTGACCGACGATAAGTTGGTGTTATCACAATAATTTGCGAGGAACGTTGAGGTGAAATTGATGCTTTTACAGTTGTTCTCAACGTATTTGATGACCTGAATAAAGGATTAAATTAATCACAGATAAGGGTGATGACCTATATGAACAAATAATTTACGTAAATACCACAAAATGTTATACACTAATAACAATTCTGATAATTTTGATATGAATTATGATATTTAATTGATTGTCCAATAATTCAATCATCCATCGATTAATTCAATATTTATAAATTAAACCAGACAATATTAATCAGAAATCATTTTCTTCTTTTTTTTGGGTTTACTTATATATGAAAAATGAAAAACAATTGTATTATACACCTTCGAGATTATTTAATTACTTCATATCTTTTATATAATTATAATTAATTTGAAAGGAAAAAAAAAGAAATTGCTTAATTGCAATTTCTTTTTACTCATTACAGTATTAATTTAAATTGTATCAATCATAATATTACTTAACGAGATTAATATTATCGAATCCTTGATAACACATAATTATATTAATTAATCAATCAAAAAATTTAATAAAAATAAAAGTGATAACTTACCGAATGGATGATGTAAATTGTAAAATTAATAGTAATATAAATAGAGCAGCTAAAATGCGTAAATAATATATCATGTAGGTTCGATGACATGATCCTGAGCTGTGCATTTGTCGTAAGCATTTCTCCATTGAATTTTCATTTGTAAAAGGAAGAAATGAAAAGCCTGTTATAAATTGGTAATGCGTGCATGTTATTGATTAAATCGTCGTTTTATCATTTTTGCATACGGTAATAATCAAATCATTTTGATTGCGTCATAGTTTGTTGATTTTTTCGTAATTTTTTTTTCTGCTCTTTTTGCAGGAAATTTTTGATTTTCCTTCTATTTTCAAAATAACTATTTCAAAGACTAATTTTCCAATTCATTACATGATAATGGGAGAATTTTATCTAAACTACGATTATCATGAATAGAATAATTTTGAATAGGAAAAATCACGTGTAAAAATGAAATTGATTGTTAGCCTCTCACTTATGCATTTTGGTCGATTACAAAGTACTCTCTTTGGCAATATTTTTGTTAAAAGAGAATTTATGTGAAAGAAGAAAAGTTCTTTTTTTAAAGATATAATGAGCATGAAACATTTAACCATATTCAAGTTTTATATAAAAAGTTCCACACGACAAATCCAAAAAGAAAAAAAGGATATCAAAAATGCATTGCAAAGGAATAAATGACTGTTTGATTATAAATACATATGTTGCAAATTCAAATCCTCTTGGTAGCATTTCAAATTTTGGAAAGAAAATTTTTTTTTGTTCCTTTTTATACAAGATATTTTGTAATATAACGTATATATGGATATTTGTGCAATGATATTTTAATAGTTATATTAATTGTGTAAGATTTGGTTAACAAATTATCATCATATTTTGATTGAAAACATGAATTTTTGACATATTTTATGAGACAAATGTTGTAGAAAAATAGGTGATGAGAAAGGAAAACGAAGAAAAGATGTATCCGATTTCAATTCAAAAAGAACTAAAAAGTTCAAATAGTTTCAAATAAAACAAGAAAAGTACCAAAAATAATCAATTTCTTTTTGTCATTTTTCTTCTCAGATTTTGAATTATCAAAGAATATCAATTTACATTCTAAATGAACTCATGTTAGCATAAAACTTTAAAATAATTCAATATCTTTTTTTTGTTATGAGAAATTATATCATAAGGTGTGCCAATTTTGTTTGTTTATTAATTTTCACTTTAGTAACGCTGAATTGCTTAGTAAAATTAAAAACTTTGGAGTAAAATGGAGATGATATTAGGGATAACAGATATACATTGGAATACTGCGTTTAAGGTGAGATTAATTTCATAAATCATTGGAAAAATAGGCTCATTTTTTAAGGTTGATAATTTTTAAAAGTTATATAATTCAAAATAGGAACTTTCAACATTATACATCAGTATAGCTTCTATACTACGGAATCTAATTTAAGATACAGGTCGTATTGATTATTAAAATTTTGGAAGAATTTTACTAATGAAAATCAGTATACTTTATGCAATGAAATGAATTTTAATGGCAGCAAAAATAAAAATAGCAATTAATTTGAGGTAATTAATACTGTTGTAAGACTAAATGGAAAAAATACATCGGCAATTAAAATATTTAATCGAATTATTTCTTTTTTCTTCTTACTTTTTAAATTAGCGATTTCGATATAGTATTGTCCATAAGTTTGCGACAATAATCGTTGTATTACTTCTCAATTCAATGTTTCGGTTAAACTTACTGAATCTGCACTTTTCGATGAATAATTAATGATAGTATTTTATTGACTTTCTTAAAGTTTTTAAGAAAATGCTTTAAATGTCTTATAATGCTTTGACATTACCTAATGGTTGTTCTTTCCGAAATATACTGAAATTCCAAAATCAAATTTAAAAAAGAATTTCGAAATTATATTTAATTTGAATAAAATTTACACAGAAATGAAGAATAAAACGTAACTAAAGTGATAATAGAAGAAAATCCACAAGTGAATTGAATTCGAATTTTAAAAACATATTTACAAATTTGGATGCTGATTATATCATAAAACCTGTCGTAGTACCGAATTCTGCCGAATCAAGTATATCGTTTGTTTCGCTGTGATTTCTCTTTTTATCGATTTTCGAATGAGAACAATGAATCGATATGCTTGTTGCTGATGTTAAATTACAAGACGGTGAGTCACTGTCACATTCATCCACTTCAATGATTAAGTTATTTATAAATAGGAAGAATTTCATTGCTATATTCGAAAATATTTCAACATTAGATTTCGTTTATAGCATTTCACTTCGGTTTTTCTTCTTTCTTTTTAGCTCCATATGAAAACAAATTGAAATTGGTGTTTTTCATAATTTTCAATATATGAAAAAAAGAAATTTAATTTCATCGTATCAGACAGTTTTCCCATTGAGCATTAAAAAAGATGATGCGAAAGATTTTGTTGATTAGAAGGAATATACAAATGAACCATTTCGTTCATTTATCAAATTTTCATCAGTTCGATAAACCTAAGAAAAACTAATTTCGATGAATTATCATGAAAACTAGTATGCCATAGACTGTCCGGATATTCAGTGAAAGAGAAAGCATAGTTCTCCCGATGAATATGTAATTTTTTTATGAAAAACGACGAGAGGGTATTTGTCGATCAAATAAATGAGTTTCATGATACTATTAATTATATCACTAATTATTTTAATCCATATCCTCTTAATTAAAGTATTAATGAATTTAATTTTTCTAATTTTAATTTTCTTTTTCATCGAAATTTTATTTTATTCATACTTTTCTATATCTTTGGATTCATTGCGAAAAGAAAAAAAAAAAAAAAAAAAAACTATTTACCTTATGTTAATTTTCTTGCTAAGAGTTTTAACTTTTAAGCCAACATCCATTACCGGAATAAATAATTGAAATCATACCCATGATAAATGAAAAAGATTATTGCTATCGCAATTTAATATCCTAAAATGGAAAAGAAAAAAAAGTCTGCAAACTAAATTGTAAATATTGAAAGCAAAAAAAAAGGAATAAAATGAAAAAATGAATAAATGGACGATGTGAAATAATAATGAATAAGAATGATGAGCCGATAAAGAGGTAATATAAAATCATTAACCGGTTTTTTATTCTCATTAGGCTAAAACTGAAAATGAAATTGTAGCCTTGATAATTATAACTTCAGCGAGTTAATCGAGTTCTCCAGCAGATGTTATGAATATATCACATTAATCTTTGTTGCATGTAATATCGTAAACAAGATTTAACACTAGTATATTGTTTCAACTCCTGCTATTATTATCACTATTATTATTGTTATCATTATCACAATAACAAATAACAATCTGATATACTCTATAGATTTCAAATATCACCACAGTGTTTAATCATGCCTTTATGATACCAAGTAATATTTCTTATTAATTGACTTGTAAATGCTCTAAGGATACGCAGTATCCAATGATCAAAACAGTAGAAAGAAAAGCATTAATAAGTAAATGCAATGAAAGAAAAAAGTAAATAAATAAATTTTATTCTATGTCAATTTAAATTTTAGAAGTTACTTTCTGCTATGCATGCCATATATATTTGATCGGTATTTTTTTTTTTCTAAACTAATCATAAAACTAATTTTAGCAAGAATTTGCTATGTTCATTTTAATATTTTCAATTATTGAAAATTTATAAAGTAAAAGTGTAAACATTCAGCTGTTAAATTTTAAAATTTACCAAATTTCGGTAAAAATTTTATAAATTGATTCGAAATGAAGGAGGAAAGAAAAACAAAATTTAGAGGAAAGAAGAGGTGAGTAGGCAGCAAGCAAAAGCAATTCTGTTTTCGAAAGCATGTTATTAACTACTCACGCTTGAAAAAATAACAGTTGATTGGAAGAGGAAAAAGGCTGGGGAATGTTAAGGGAGGAAAAAGCGGGAGAATGTCAAGGATCGGGCGAATATCGGGGGATAGCGGGGGAGGAAAAAAAAAGACAAATGGATAGATGGGTGGATGAAGAAGAAATATGAGTCTAACTAAACTACAAATTTGCTTTTTCAGAATCGTTAATTTTTCGAAGCATGCATTTTCTGTTTGATTTTTAGTTTCATTCATTCTTCATTTATGTATGCATATATATAAAGGTATGATAAGCAAACGATTAAATCCCATGAATAGAGAGCTTATAATCATACGATTTCAATATTTTTTCCAATTGTTTGCCAATATATAATCAAAAATTAAGGAAAAAAAAAGGACGAAAACAATGAAAAAAAAATGTCGTCATCACATTGCCAATAAATCGTTTCATTCATTTCATTGCTTATTTAATTCGAACTTTCATACTAAAATTATTCTTAAAAATAAAATCTTTTGGGGAATCCTTACTTCTCTTTATCTTATTTTATTGTCATTTTTTCTTTTTTTCTTTTCCAAAATTTAGCTTTCCATTTTTCACTTTTTTTTTCGCCTTACTTTCACTTTTTATTTGCCTTTTTGTTTTTGTTTAATTTAACCTATCATTCTTCTTACATAATCTTTCCACTTCTTCCTTCCTTTTCCCTTATTCGAACTTTTCTGCTTTTTGATCAATTTAAGCAAACTTCATTTATGGCTAAAGGAAGATAAGTAACTGATAGTTCTGTCCTTTTAGCCTTTTTTTTTCTTCACTTAAATAATTTCCAATAATCAACTTCTCCGCATTATCGTCAAATTTTTTATCTTTTCTCTTTTTTTTCTCTTATCACTTACTGAAAATAATGGATTAGAATTAAATATTTATAATGTACCATCTTAAAGACAATTAGTTATTTTCGCATTCATTTTGCTAAAATTGCTTGAATTCCACTTACATTTAAATTTCCAGTCAATAATTATAAGCTAATAATAAAGTTGCTTGAATCTTAAAACTAGATATCGATTTGAACTATTCACAAACTACAACTTTGACTTTTGTACAAGACAGAAATCGACAGATAATAGTAAAGTGGAGAAGAGACTTATTTAGAAGTTTTAAATGCGATAAGAAAGTGCCTATAACTTTTCGCAGTTCAATTGAAGGGCAACTAGTTACTAATTAACGATAATCCAGTAAGTCAAATATGGTGAAATTGAAGTGAAGAATCTGAAATCTCTTTCAAAGCGACATGCATGAAGATTACGTCCAATATAAATTGTCACACCAAATAACCAAACAGTCTTAGTAACCACCCACATGTGCATAAATTCAATTTTAAATCGTAAAAATTAGAGCTAAAAATAAGAAATAGCAACTTACTCTCAAATTTTAATCCAAATTCACCACGCCGTAGCTTATCAAACGCTCTATTGTTGTTGTAGTACTTCGTACAATGATGATCAAATAAGAAACAATTTCGTTCAGAAATGACAATTTTTGTTTGCAATTTTGTCATTTTTAAAGAAAAAAAAAACTTCCTGATCTTTTCCTCTATCCTTGAACTATAACTAATGAACCTATTTGAGAAAATTTTTCATAAAGAAAATAAAAAAAGGAAATGAAAATGGAAAAATGATATCAATTGGAAAACACAGAAATCTTAAAACTAAACTATGAAACATTTTACCATTAATCATTTACATTATATTTACCTATCTATCGTAGGTTTAACTTATTTTTCATTTCTGAGAGTTCACAAAATTTTGAGGTTTTTCAAATTTTGCAATTTCTAAATTTTAATTTTTTTTGTATAGAGCAAAAAACGTCGTATGTTTCTTGAAGTCATTTTAGACTATAAGAAATTCTGTACTGTAATTATTCTATTTTTTTTCCGTTTCTTTCCTTTCTTTTTTCGATTTTTTTTCTCAATTATAACAAATGAAACTAAGAAGAATTCGAATAATTTGTTCAAATATTTCGAAATTTTTTGGAAGCCGATGAAGGACAACATATTATATTTTGTTTTAACAAATTTTTTTTGATTTTACAATTATTTTTACACATTTTCCAATTAATTGAACTGAATGTTTAAAAAAAGATAAAAAACAAAATTTTGCAAATTACATACTAATTGCATAGTATTCTTAATTTTTAAGAAAGTTTATCAACTTTTACATTTGTGAAAAATAAATTAAAATTCCCTCTGAGATTCAAATACATGCACCGCACAATTAATTGCTGCAAATTATATGTGCAGGCATGCATGCATGCATGTATGTTCGTGCTTGTATGTTAAAATTTGCATACAATATGTTTCATGCATAAATTTTATTGCTTTCGATTGAAGAATTTAGAACAGATAAATGAATTGAAATCTATGAAGCGGAACTAAATTGACTATTGGAGAAAAAAAGAAAAAGAAGAAAAAGAAAAGTTTGCTTCAATTTTTTTTTATTAATTTAAAAAAAATTTGATGCTTCCAATTGCCCTGATTATTATCGATTCCAAATAATAGTCAGAGTTAAAAATGTTGCACAATTCGAATTCAAGCATATTATATTTTTGATTAATAAAGAATTTTGAATATCAATCATTTGTGGCACTTCGATACAATTTTTAGCATTTATTGGAAATATTTTTCATTTCTTTTTTATTTCTATTTTATAGGATAACGCTAGTAGGAGTGGCATTTAAATTCTAAGTATTTGATTTAAGTTCGCAAAGATTTTCAATTTTATCATGTTATTGTTTATTAAAGAAGGAGTGATTAATCAGCGTATTCAAAGATTGAAAAATAACAGAAAAGGAAAAGTTTCCACTCTTTCGATTTTTTTTTCAAACTTTCCAAAAGAATTTCTGAATAATTTCAGAAATTTAATAAATAATTTACAAATTGTTTCCTCAAATATTTGATATTTAATGCAAGAAAGTCATTAAATATTAGAATTGTGTAAAATATAATTGCTGGAAAAGTATAAGAGTAGTCGTTAAGAGTAGCTGTTAAGTGAATACAAGATGTCTGCGATGAAATTGTGGAAATTGAAAACAGCAACTTCAATTTTAAGAGATAAACAATATTAATGAAAGTGTAAATTCAGTGATAATAAATGATGTCAATGTTTTAATTTCTATGCAATGATTATTTATCAATCATATTCAACATATATAAAGTTTATGAAAAGAAAAGGAATAAATCTCTTATCCTAAATTTATTGCTAGTTAAAAAAAATTTTATCCAGAATATGAAATGTATAGCATGAATTTTAATATTTAGTTAGGTAAATCAAAAGTGATTCAAGTGAAACATTGAATATATATTTTTTGTCATTCTTTCTTTATAAATATATTCATCAAAAGTTGAAATGTTGAAGTTAAAAAAAAAACATATATATATATATATATATATATATATATATTTTAATATAATTTTTAATGAATATATATACATTTCAACCAAAGTATATGTTGGAAATATTTGCAAATTTGAATAATTTTAAGCTTAATTTCGGATAGTAAAATTAATAGGATGAAAAATGAACCTGTTGAATTTGTGACATAGAAATGCCATTACAGACAGTTTGAAACTTTTTTTCAATTCAAATATAAAGGATATTGAAAGTATGATAAACAAATTCCATAATTGACGAATAAGGAAAAAATTTTTAATGAAAATTTGCGAAGTGCAAATTCAAAATCAGTTAATTAATTAACTAATTTGCTTGCAAATAAACAACTCTTTTTATGCAATTAATAACTCACAATTTTTTCATTCATATCTTACCGTGCTTTTAAATTTTTCAGAATGCATCCCTTTTGAAATTCCACCGAATGAACGCATTGTTTTTTCGATTTATCAGAAATAAAAATAATTCATATGAAAAATTCGATCAAAGATTTTATTATACTCTTTTTTCTTTCTCTCTCTCTTTGCACTCTTAATGATAAATAGATGACTTCAGTCATTTCAAATAAAAAAGATAAAGTAATTCCAAACAAATCAATTAAGTCATTCTTTTTAAAACAAAAAACCGGCTAATTAAAATTCATAGTAAAATAAACAAAGGAAAATATATAGGCATAAAATGCTGTTTATAAAGAAAAAAGAAAAAAAGATTACGGAATATAAAGAGATCTTTCACTTAAATAATTAAAAACGAAGTCTTTACTTAAATAACTGTTGACAAATGACTTAAATGGAATTATATAAATAGCATATTGATCTCTCCGAATAAATGCAATTATATCTGAGTCAAATTCATTTGCTATGCTAATTAAAATTATCTGAAAATATTCTAAAATATGCAAGAATGTGATGAAATCTTGAATTTTTTTTTTTTTTTTTTTTCATTACCATTAGTATAAATTTTTTACCAGCGATAAAAATAATTAACGAATTTTTTCAAATTGTTTTAAATGATCAACTAACATGAAATATCTTTCAAATAATATTATTATTTCTGAAATAACTTCGTAAAAATTGATTTATTTAATTATTCATATCGAACGAAGAAAAGACTTTTGATTTAAAATTGTTTGTTTTTTTTTTTTTTTTTTTTTTTTTTTTTTGTTTTCCTAAAAAGAGAAAAAGAAGAAGGAATGAAAGAAGGTGGAAAAACATAATCTGATGAATTTACTGCGCCATCATTACGATAGTTTTATGGACAACAGGAATGAATGAACAAACTTCTTTTCCATTTGGACACAAAAATATTTTTGACAGAATTATTTTTTTGCCCTTTTTTTTGTAAAAAGAGAAAATTTTTTAGCGGAACTTTATGATCAAGATTATTAACGAATTTGTGTCAAATGTTTTCTGATTTTTCTTTCGAGAGGAGAAACAAAAATTTGTTGCAACGATTTTCTATTAAATTGAAAACTTTTTGAGCAAATAAAACCAACAATTTCAGAAAATAAAAAAGAATCAAAATGCTAAATTTCATTTCTTGTAATGGAGAGAGAAGACAGAAAGATTTTTAATTTTAGGATAGTACCAATAGTAAGTTATATTTTACATGAATAGTGTTCAACTGATGTTCATATTGTCGTATCGCTCCATCACTTGACCTTCAAATCAGAAATTCGCAATTTAATGAGTCATTTAAGGAAGTTGAAATTGCGCAAATGTGATCAATAAATTCGAAAAATTAAGTTGTTTTCATGAATGATCAAAGTTTTTTTCAGATTTTAGAAGCATCTGTTGATAGAGATATAATATTTTCAGTTTGATAGAATAACTTTAAATGCTGCTAAAAATCTGTTAAAATTCAATTAAATTTCAATTTCAATCTCCAAGTAAAACGCTTTGTCAAATTGCTCGGAATTCAAGGATATAAAAAAAGAATAAAAGAAGCGATCGTGATCTTGAAAATGTGACTTAATGATGTTTAGAATCATTTGAAGAATAACTGAAGTTTGTGGTAAAAATCAGGGTTGCTAATAACAAAAAAACTACTGAATTTAGTTATCAAACCAAGTTTAATAGACTAAATAAGCAATTCATAACAAATAAACGAAGCGGAAGCAAACTATTTCCTTGTTGGTAAGCAATAATATTGTTGACATTGGGAATGGAAAAGAAAGTGTAACAAAAAAAGGAGACTTTTTCATTGAAAGATTGAATGAAAGTTTTCATTTCTTCACAGAAGCTTCCGCAATTATTCAAATTATTTTTCATTTCGAATGAATAATTATAATTTTTGTTTGATATTGCGATAAAAAAAAAAAAAAAGAAAAAAAAAAACTATGCTAAAGCTGAAGCACGTAGCTTTTATATTAATATATTTATGCTACTTCAACTTTAACACCAATTGTAACATCAAAAAAAATTACAATTAGTAATCTCTGAATCTACAACTTTTCATCATTTTAAAAAAGAAAAAAGTACAACATTTCTTTGAAAATGATTTCTTCAACTTGTTTATAATTTTATAGCTAAATTAAAGTTGTGCATCAAGAATTAATTAGATAAATAAATTAGAAAATCCAATGAATAAAATATATTATAAATTTTAACATGGAAAAATCGAATTTAAAGGAAAAGTTGCAAATGTCTAATTTTTTGTATATACTGTAGTCACCTTTTGATAGGTGAACTTCGTTGGGTCGGAAGTAACTATATTTGCTTGAGAAAAAAAAATAGAAATCGCTTTAAAATGCAAATTTGCGTTATCCAATTCATAATATAGAGTCTAAAAGCAAGCTGCACCTTGAAATGACTATAATAAAGATTTTAAAAGGCTTAATCAACTTAAGGTATTGACAACAGAGCCTTATTGAACGCGCAAATAAAAAATAAGACTAAGACATTGGATTAAAAATAGTGGTACTGTAAACAATTTTATAGAGCATATAATAATGATTTCTTGTTTAAACCTAAAAACAAATGTTGTAGCATTTTTAGTTAACTTACTTTTGTATAACAAAATTGAAAAAGAAATAATTTTATATTTCAAAAAAAAAAGGAAAAATAAGGGAAGAAAGGGAACGAAAAAATTGGTTAGGAGAGCAAGATTTGAAAAAAGTGAAAAATTTGAAATTGTTGTAACAAAATGAGAAAGAAAAAGAAGGAACGATCTGTGATGAATCATACAGTTTCAAACACCATGCAAAACTGTTTAAAATTACACAAATCTTGAGCAAAATAGAAAGGATTTTATTTTTGTTTAGTTTTTTTCCCTCTGTATTGACGAATACTATAAAATTCTGTTCTTGTTTATGTATCGAGGAATGTATGTAGCACGGAATATTTGTATGGAAGAATATGCGAGAAGTTTATGACATTTTCCGGTGTAAGACCAGATTCGATAAATGAATGATAGAAAGTAATAAAAAATATTAAAATTAAAATCCACATTACAATTTGGCGAAATATGAAATTGCAACGAATAATTAGAGACAAAAGTGATTCAATGCATTTTTTATAACCAGCTCAAGTTTGGTATTTGTGCAATCAATGAGTGCCATTTATTTATCGCTTTATCATAATCTGGTAATTATTAAAATTTAACCTTACAAAATAGACAATTTTTCAGCATAGCATTGTGAATCCTTTTCTAAAACATTTGATAAGATACGATTGAAAAGTGCTAAAAATTTTGAAAAATGAATCGATAATGACAGCAGAAATGATTACAAGCTGTCATACAATCCATAGTCATATAAACTAATAATTTATAAACAATTATTCCGTTTAATTTATAAAAAATCAATGTGAAGATTTCATTAAACAATCCATCTTCCACGAATGAAATCAATTTATCGAAAAGCTGTGTAAATGCCACTTCAAATAATATTTTATAATTACGTCTGTAAATATTAAACATTAGAGTTTTGATAGCAAAATTAAATTTAAAATAACATTTGAAAAACCGAATCACTTTTAATGGATATATTATCATTGCTAAAATGTCCGTATTTGTTAAAGTCTAAATATTTGAAATTTTTTTAATACAATTTTTAGTTATAATCAAAAAGTGATAAGGAAAATGAAGCAGAATTATCAGGCAATTATTAGTTGAGACGAGCGAATAATAATAGTTCTAAAAATAAATTTATGCAGTAAACTAAAAATTTATTTTGGAAAATTTTGCTTGAAAGACGAATGAAATGAACGATCGGAAGTATGGTGAGTTGCCATCAATAACAAAATTCGCTGGTCGTCATGTGGGTAATCGAAAGCAATTTTGCATTATAATATCATTTTTTCTCTTTTTTCAATTATCATTTCTTTTTCTGTATTGTTCCGAGAAAGTTCAATTTATCACCAAATGTACTTTTTTTCATTAACTTTTTTTTTTTTTTTTTTCAATATGGCGCTGAAATAATCAGATGATTTCATTATTATCATCAAATATTTGTCAATGTATAATCACTTCTCTTTTCTTTTAAGTATTTAATTTTGTGACAATATTATTCAAAAATTCGAATACGACAAATAATATTTTTTAGAACCTAATTTTGTGGATAAGAATTATTCAATTTCGAACACAGTAAGTCGATCAAATGAAACAAATATTTAATATTAATCATCAAACCATTAAAATTTACGTCAAAGAAAAAAATGAGTCATCTGTCGATCTCTTTCTTCCTTTTTTTTTTTTTTTTAAATTACTTAGTTTTCTAATATTTTTATTACTCCTCCAACTGTTCCTTTCCTTTTTTTCTCAGCAATTTTTTTGTTATTGATACTAAAATCCAAACAAAAACAAATGATATTTGTTGTAATTTAATTTTGCATATAAAAATTACTCAATTTCGGATACGATGGATCGATTAAATGAAACAAATATTTAATATTAACCATCAAACTATTAACCTTTACATAAGGAGAAAAAAAAATTTCTATTTTTTACGTTGATATTTCGCACAAAAATGACAGAAATATTACTCATAGCTCTATTTCTCTAATTATAGCACTGAAAAGTCGAAAATAACTGGTTATTTTTAATTGATCATAATTCATCACTTTATATCACAAATTAATAGCAAAATATTTTGAATTAATTCAAACAAGTTTTCAAAAAAGTTTTCAGCAAATTTTAATTTAATTTTCTATCATTTCAAGTTTACTAACATTAATTATATGATATCGATTAAACGATTAAAAAAAGACAAAAATTTGCCCCACTGGCAATCAAATTAATTACATTAGATAAATTTTGAGTTATTTTAAAAATTATTCTCGAAATATTATCAGCTGGTAGCAACTTATCAGTTGGAGACTTTTTCTCTCTCTCAAATATTGCCGCATGTTACGCGGGACTCAACTGACAGTTCTACAGCTAATATTTAACAAATTATGTTAATCATATAAATTTTTCGAGGAAAGAAATTTTAACAATTCCATATTAAAAAAAAAAATGTAATAAAAATCAATATTAATTCTTATTTTAATAATGATAATAGTAATAATAATATTATTATTATCATTATTATTATTATTATGTCTTCATCAAAACAATAATAGCAGTAATAATTATAATAGCAATTATGGTGACGAATAAAATGTGATAATAGCAATTGTGAATAGCGATAACAAGAGATGATAGTGTTATAAAAAAAGAGAAATAGTAATGCTAATATTGGTTATGATGGCGATAAAATTAATTTTAGTTGTATAGTTTAGTTGTAACATTAGTGAATTTCTAATAAAATTATTCAGATGTTTATTAATGTTTGTTTCACATGTAAGAAAGTATGATCTAATTCAGAAATGATGTGATGTTTCATAATTCAGGCATCAAGTTTAAAACCAGAGTCCGAAAACTATGAATTAAATAATATTGTCTGACTTCATAACCAAATTGATAACTAAAAATTAAAGTGACATAGTAATTGAATTGACCATGCTAAAATTATCCACCCTTAATTAAATATTTTGATCAAAAATCATATGATGAAGATAATAGTAATAACATAATTTAAATCGATTTATAATATATTATTTGTTGATCTGCATATTGTAAAATTTAATTTTAGTCTTCCTTGTTTGTTTTGTACTAAATTTTGTGTTCTTATATGTAACAACATAACCTCAACTATAAATGCTTACCAATATTCATTATTACCTATTCGTAATTAGAAAATAAAAAATAAGTAACATTTTGCAGCATTTAGTTAATTAGCACAAGTTGAATATATATATATCATATACATGTATATTAAAAAGGAATTTCATCAAAAAGAGGGACGAACAGCTGCAGGCGGCATTGGTTGGGAAGAAATGCTCGATTGCGGTGATGGTGAAAATTGCCAATTAGGTCATTGCCATTTCTGTTATATTTCGTTCTATATTTTCAAAAAAGGGAAAAAGTAAAAAAACTTCTATTTTATGCTGTATAGATTTATTAAACGATGCGATGACAATAATGAAAATTTATTGAAAATAGAGGAAAAAAACAATGAATATATATTTCATTTACTTTTAGTTCCTTGACTTTTCTTCATACTAAAATGAATATTAAAACCATTTTTATCTCTTCAGGTTTTGACCTTAATGAATCGGAAAAAAAATAATGTTGAAAAATTTTTATCGAGCTTTATCAATTATAGGTTATAATTCAAAATATGTGATTTGAAAAGAAGAAAATGTGCTTAAATCTCAGATTTAGACATTTTTTTTTTTTTTTTTTTGCTGTACATAAATTTATGAAAATGTCAAAATTCAGCTCAGATGCAAATTCATGTACAAATTTTCCTGTTAAATCGAATTTGTTACCATAAACCTGAAACAATTTGTAATATCGTGAAAGTATTATGTGATGAAGTATCAAGGTAAATTGCATCACCGGTAAACAGGTTTCTATGTGCTCTAAAAGATCTGTATCAGAGAAATCTACGAATTTTTAATGAATTTTGCAAAGCTATTTGGCCTGTTTTTATATTCCAGTCTACGAAGTGGAAAATTGGTAATTGTGCTGCAGCCCAACAACGTCCTGAATTGTGCAGGATACCTGGAAAATTCTCCATCATTTTTTTAAAATATGAAAAATTGATCGGAATCATATCTTTTTACGTAATGATCGGTGAATAGCTTGGCTACTTTAATCAGATTCTATTTCAAGATTAAATTTATAGAAATACTTGATAGATTTACGGATAGCTATAAAATGAGAAAATGCCAAATTTTTTTTCCACAAAAATCCTGGAAATAAATATTTTCATCGGTTATTGGCATTCCTTTTTAAACATTCATTAACGCATATTGTAAAGGAATTGGTGCAACATTTTCTCGTAGAACAATTTCGAAAATATCAGTCTTAGTCGCTGCTAATTTATAATATAAAGAATTCAAATTCATAAAAACAAAATCGAGATTGCCTCAACGAGAACAATAGGTTTTTCAAATGCATTCAGGTTTCGTTTTGAGATTAACCTGTTAATACTTTGAATTAAAATTAATTGCTTTTTGTTTTTCCTAAAAATTTGGAATTTGAAATTGAAGTTATTGCCCGTTGATATTCAGTTCAAAAACAATACCAAATCTTTGATTCAAATTTTCCAGAATTCCACCAGGATGTCTCCGATGTATAACTAGTTGGAAGCAAAGTATTACCATTTCTCAGTTATATCTTGAAAAATTCAAAAAAAAATTTCTTGTAAATTGTCAAACACATTATGATACATATTTTCCTCACTCATTTGGTATGTTCAAATTGTGCAAAGTTTGAAAGTTGAAAACACACGAAGTAGTCAACTGAAAATTTTCAGGAGTGAAAAGACGAGGACGTTATATCAAACTTGAAGCATAAAAAATTTAAATTTTTCTGCAAAGTGCATTTGAGTTGTCGAATCAACTCTTTTCTAACGAAATTTCACAATGAACAAGTACTACTTGCGATAAATAATAGATAATCCGGAAAAAGAAAAGATGTATGATAGTAGCAGATAACTTGCAAACTCAATGTAAACAATTCGAGTTATTTTTCCCCTACTTGTTTTTAGCGGGGAGAAAAAGGTTTCGGAAAGATATTAATAATTTGAAAAATATTTCTTGAAATACTTTAGTACTTAGCTTACTTGACATTATATTTCATTTATTATTATTAAATTGCCATAAAATCATAATAAAATTATTAACAAAGAGGTTGCATGATGTTTATTAATTATTAACCTCACTATAATTATTCTGATTTATTTTTATCCTAATATAATAGATCGCGAAATAAATAAGAAAATCTCTTATTTATTGTACAGTCCGCTGAAACTGTTAAAGAGGAAGCGCACGTATGGACCACCCACGTCGTTGCTAGTAGCCGAACTTTTAGGCTATCAAAGCAGTTCTTGCCTCATTTCTTATTTATTGATTACGTGGGCTTGCGGTTCGTGGTTCAGCTTCATCGGTATTCGTCGCGTGGATAAACTGTATTTAGAATTTCAGAGAATCATTTCAATATTCAAATATTCTGTCCGAATTCCCATCTTTGCGATTACTTTTTTATGAGTTCGATCACTTTTATCACTGGGTGTTGAAATGATTAGTAGTTGAAATGAAGGTAATTCTTAATACACGCTAATGAGACTTCTTTAAAAATAAATTTTTTTTTCTTGTAATCCTACTTCAGACAACTGTTTGTAGGTAAACTTTTGATTGACTTTTTAGGTAACTTTTTCACGTAACGTTACTTCAAGAAGTTGACGAATGTTCTCGAACAATTTGAGCTAAAGAATTTTCTCAAATGTATGCTATAGAAGGTTACATGCAAATTTTTGTAAATAATAGTTCAATTTTTTCTCTTCAAAATTGTTGGTTTCTGCAAATTATTGGCGTGTTATGTGCTCTTGATTGCTGCTTTCATATTTATATAATGTGGATTCTGGAGTTAGGACGGGTTCAGTGTAGCCATTGGAGGACTATATGATTTAAGGGTTTTTTTTTTCGAAATTCTTCAACAACCTCGTTCGACATAACCTCTATTCAGGAATTGACGAATCAATGATAGGAAGTTATGTGTGAATTAAGAATGGATTAATGACAAAAATGCAATATTATAAGACATGAAAGTA
>JAOVVO010000318.1:0-87642 GCA_028564675.1 Onchocerca lupi | reverse complement strand
TATTATTATTATTATTATTATTATTATTATTATTATTATTATTATTATTATTATTATTATTATTATTATTATTATTATTATTATTATTATTATTATTATTATAATGATAATAATCAAACTTTTACTACCTATTTTTACCATTTTTTTGGCTTAAAAAGATTTGATTTTTTAAACTGTTTGAACTTTTGGGTGCATTTTATCCATCAAATGACTACTTTTCTTTAGCATTAAAATTTATTTTCTTTTTTGCATAAAATTTATCCGATGTAGAAAAATAGACTGAAAAATATTGATAAGCAAAAAGTATCAAAAGCAATGGTTGTTTAAAATAACTATGAAAATAATGAAAAATGAAAGAAAAGAAGAATTATATATAATAATTAAGAATACAATAATGCATGTAGACGGAAACGAAATATGTTAAATAATTGGATTTATGAAAATAAATATTATTAAATTCATATGTTTATTAAAATATCCTAAAGAATATTTGCAAAAATAAAAATGAAAAGTGGAAGAAGAAGAAGAAGAAGGCAATACTAATGCCTTTTCTTATCTTTTCCTTTTACTTCTGTCTTTCTTAAACTCTCGATGTTGTTAAATAGCTCCCTTCTGGATTGAGGGCTAAAAAAAAAGTTCAAATTGATGAAAAAAATGAGTCATCATTATCATCATTTTCCGTCATTCGAAATTATCCCTAAAAACTTTCTTTCAAGTATGCTTATTTTACAACAACTGATAACTTGTCAATGATAATAAAATAATGATTAATCTTCATGCATATAAAATAAAAATCTTTCACGAAGAAATTGCTTTCTATTATTCATTTCTATAATTTGATTAACTGTTATATCATATCAGAGAATTTTTTAATTATTTATTATTTTTTAGAAACAGAAATTTTTTTTCAAAAAAATATAATAAAGCATATCAAGAATTGCAAAAAGAATCGCTTGATAATTATCGCAAATTTCTTAATCCTGTCTTACCTTTTCTAAAGCTAATGCAACGATTATGAACCTTTAAAAGAAAAAAATATTAAAATCAAGTTAATGATGTAAAATTAAGCAGATATAATTAATAGGAAAAATGAGTAATAAATTAAAACGCAACATATTTGTTTCAAAGAGGAGAAGAAAAATGAAAAAAAAAAAAAAATATTATCAAAGGTATTTTATCGCATAAGTACTCTTCTCAAATTAATGTCAAGAAAGGGAGCTGTTAAATGTCACCTTAAAATATAATTTACGAAAGATTTCAAATATTGGATATTCTAAGAAAAAATCGAATGAATGACAATGATGTTATTGCATCATTTTGTTTACTAGAATTTTTGCATGAATTAAAAAACGTTTAATAAATCGAATTGTGAACAAAAAGAGCCGAAAAAAAGGACAAATTTGAATATTAAAATATTTTTAATATTAATTTTACTACAATATTAAAAAATGCTAATGTTGATTGATTGTATTTTTTTTACTTTATCACACTTGAATATTTATATAAATAATTATATATAAATAAAAAATTATATTAAGGCATTAGCAGGATGTGAGACAGAAATTTTCAAATCAATAATTAATTGTAATTTAAAAATACCAAATTAGTATTTCCGAAAAACGAAAGAAGCTAAGCTAATGAATATACAAAGTGAAAGTAAATGCTAAATAATTATTACTCAATAAAATAAGTTAGTCGAATGATGCAAATAAAAAATTTCACACTTATTTCAGAAAAAAAATTTGATTACTTCATTTTTATGCTAATTTTATTTTGATATAAAAAAAGAAAATGATGGAAATGAAAAAAAGGAAACGAAACAAAATTGGAAAAGAATTAAACAAAAAAGGAATGTTCAGAAAAAAACGAATATGCTTTTTACTAAATGTTTATTTTTCAACAGCTGATATTATATAATATGATATAATCATTCATTCAATATATTTCAATCTTTTTTTTCATTTCTTCAAATAAAATATTATATCAAAATGCTTTTCTTTTTTGACTTATTATTATAAATTACTTTATTTTGATACATTTATTTGATTGCAGTCAGGAAAGAAATGAAAATTCTAGCCCAATACACTTATTATTTAATGAAACAAAAAAGTATATATGTGTATATTAATTCCTTTTTTGCTTCATAATTATGAGTCATTTCATTCTCGTTTTAGTGCAATCAGTAAATAATTGCAGCAAAAAACGGGAAAAATTTTGATCTAATATATATATTGTTTAATGAAATGAAAAAATACGTATATTTCCGATAATGCTTAGTATTTGTGAAAAATGTAGATATTTCTGATGATATTTGATATATATATATGTATTAAATATTATCAAAAAATATTTATACACATTTCTGATAATAATTAATATATTTTTTAAAATATATTTCCGATAATATTTAATACAGATTTTAAGAGTATATTTCTGGCAATATTTAATATATATATTTATTTATTTATTTACTTTTATATATTTAAATGTAAATGCATATATTTTTGATGTATCAAATATTCAAATATTCTGCCCTTTTTGAAGATAACATTCGAAATTCCCAAATTTGAAAGTATTTATATTGATTAGTTAATATAGATTAATCTGAATAGATTATTTTTAATTGATACTGAAGGAAAGATCATAAAGCAAAAGTTATCCCAGTACTGCAACAACTGCTGTGTTGTGAGCAAATTCTCGAACATATGTAAGTTAAGATGTGTGTGTGGGTGTGTGTGTCTGTATGGGTCTGTGTACTTGTTGTTTTTAAATTTTATGAAGTGTCAAAATTAAATTTCAAAGTCCCTTGTATAATTTTTTAAAATTTTCTAGAAATTAATATTGTAATTCAAAATTCTAAACTATTTAAAATAACAAATTAGTAATATGAAATATCATATATATAAATACATCGCTATTTAAAAATATCAATCAATATAAAAATAAATTTCGTATTTTGATATAAAAATAATTGTTTACTAATATTTATAGAAATCTTTACAATTTTTTTTGTCTTTTCTTTTTTTATGGTCATATTAATTATATTTTATACTAAAATAATAAATATTCTTAAAATAGAGAATTAAAAAAAATCTAATATCTAAATTAATTTCATCATATCAGAGAATTATATCAAATAATAGTAATAATACTTCTGTTATGAACAGAATTATTTAAAAGTTCTTATAATCAAAAAAATTTTCGTATTTTCTAGATAATATATAGTTTATTCTATAATATCTACGAATACGTCAAAAAGAAAGAGTTAAACAAAAAAAAGAGAAAAAAATTAGAAATATTTTGACTAAAAAGTAATGAATCGGTTGATTTTAATTTCATATCAAGTTATTGATGGATTATATATATACTGTTTACCAATAAGCAACCAAAAATCTTCCTTATCAATCAAAAATGTTTTCCAAAGGCGAGCGTTTTGATAGAAAAAGATTGATGATATAATTGATAAGTCATCGATAACAAGATAGCAAAAAAAGAATAAAGTAATATTATTCATTATCATAGTTTAACCGCTAAAAAAAAAAAAATAAATTTTTACTATCTCTTTGGCAAACATTTTTGATACATGAAAAAGAGTTTTAATTATTATTGTCAAATAATAAATAAAATCTGACATGAAATTAAAATCAACCAATTTATATTGGTCACACTATTTCCAATTTCTTTTCGTTCAACTCTTTGCATAAATTTATTCATTAAATTTCCTATATACAAATAAAATAGCATACAAAAACTTCTGTAAATGAAAAAAAAAAAAAGAATAAGAACAGATAAGAATGAACTGGATAAAATCCGGTGGAAATCCTGAAAAAATGTCATCACACTTCTCTTAAGCTTTAAAAGTGTTTTTGGTCTAATTGAATTTGGACGAATAATGCTGGAAAAGCAAACACAATAAAAGATAAAAGGAAAACATTTCATTCTGATAAACATTTCCTTATTTTCTAAATTGAGCTTGGCATCTGATAATGGCTTGACCACTTAATGCACTAATTTATTTGCATATATAAATATTGGTACTACCTGGAGTTAAAAAACTTTCATCACAATTTTTTTTTCTTTTTAAAAATAAAGTAAAGTTTCTGAATAAAAGAAATGAAAATTAATGTAAAATTTGCAGTTTTGTCGAAACAAAGAGTTGAAATGGGCAATTTTAAAGATTTCAGTTATTTATTATCATTTTTAACGCTAAAAAATAAAAAATTACTTTTGATTCTGCTTAAAATTTTACATTAAAATATGTGTCAATGGAAAATTACCCATAATAAAATAAGTAAAGATCAAAATTAAGAATTTGAAATAATTTTAAATATTTTTACAGGATGTATTGAATATTTTTATATATTTGGTGTTACACTTAAATTTCTTGTTTTATTTACCATAGTAAGGTGGAATCAAAGTCGAACTTTTGTAATATATGTTAATTCTAACTTGAAATTGAATGAATTAAATTAAGTTGAAATTAAATAAGCTAAATTAAGTTCATACAAGAGTATGAAGTTCATCGAAATTTTCATTGTTATATTTAAATATTACCATTTTATTAAAACGATGTGTGATAGCAACAATTAAATCCAATATCAAGTGATTGCAGTGATAATTTTTCACCAATATGTAATAATGCCATATATTATGCATATCTGTATATATATATATATATATATAATCTAAAGCAGTAATAAATTATATTTGTTAAATTAAGCATTAGCAAGAAATTCGATTATTAATATATATATGCAAATATTTTATGATTAAAATTTACAGCACTAAAAAGGTGAAATTCAGGCTAAAACTTGAATTTGTTTTTTCTGCTTTTCCTGCAAAAATAAACATTGTTTATGATGCAAATTAAAATAAGATGGAAAAATGTTTATCAACAGATTGCAGCTCTCATCAATTAATTTTTCTACTAATTAATTATCAAATATTATTCCATTTGACATATGTATCATCCAATAATACATGTGCATATTTCATCCATACTTGACAGTATGCAGTTCCAATCAATGAATTAATTGGAAGAAAAAAAATTATCATCATCACACAAGAAAATTAGAATGTATTTAAAATAATATATCTGTCACATATCTCGTGATTGTCACAAAATTTGATATTTGATACATATATTTTTGATTTGGTACCACCTATTAGCACAATTTGTGTGAAAATATTTACGAGCTTAATAATTTCAACTTAATATTTTTTGTTTATAGTAATATTAATCAATATTTTTCAAAATTCCAAAACATTTGACTGATGTTTTGAATAAAAGTAGGAGAATGCTTGAATAGAAGTTTGAATGAAATATGAGATTGCGAAAATTTCTATTTTTCCAACTTACGAATTTCAATTTTTAAAAACTACTCAGCTTTTAAATATAACTTCGTTCTTCTTTCTCTAAGTGATTTGTATTAGCTGTAAATGATTGATTCATATTATATGAGAAAATATTTCGAATTATATCTTAATTAAAATATAAAAACACCAACAATATAACAAATTGGAAATTGAAATGTGTCAAAAGATTTCAAAATTTGAACAATAAGAATTAAAAAGATATCATTTTTATATTTTTTTTTTCTGGTTCAAAAACATCAAAAATACGAAAAGTTTTATAAAACACTTAAAAATGCTCGAATAATAAAGTTTAATAATAAAATATTTCTTGTTCTTTATTGATTCCCTTTTGTTAATTTTTATTACAAAGTTTACATTCATCCTTACTGTTTAATCGATAAGTGTTAAATCAATAATGAATGTATTCTAAATTTCTTCATTTCCTCTTTCTATCGATAAAAATATCACATATCAATATATTTATTAATTTAGAAAGTTAATTTTCTTCTAATACAGTTTTACCTTAAAAAAAAAAATTAAAAAAAAAGAAAGGAAAAAGATACGAAAATTTAATATACACTAAATTTTTAATTCAAGCGTAATAATAGGATTTCAAAAAAATTTTTGTTTACGAAATTTCTCAAATAATCAAAGAATTTGAAAAACTTTTTGTAATTATAAATTTTAAACTGAATTAAACGCTTGAAATTAAAATTGTCAAGCACTTATTTTCTATAATTACTGCCGACAATTTGGCCATAAAATGAATTAAATTATATAGTTGAATATTATGGCATTGTAAAGCATCCCTTCAAATAGGCTTCTATGCAATCTCATGCAAACATGCAGATCTCTTGCTATCTTATTCTCTTTTTTTTAAATGCTATCACTGCTGCTATTTTTACCAAAATAATACACGAGAGAAAAAAGAAGGAGGGAAGCATTATAAAATATCATTTCTTGTAATTGTAATGAAATTAAATACTTAAGGAATATTTACCATTTAAGTAATGCAATGAAATTATTTATTTAGGAAATATCAACCTTACTGGAATTAACAAAGTATGCCATTTATTATATTGTAACGAAATAAAAAAGGAAAAAAATGAAAAAATTTTGATCATGTTGGATTTAAAAAACGGAAATTTTCATCTCTTGCAATGTAATGAAATCGAATATTTAAGAAAGAATTTTACAAGAAGAAAAAAAAAGAATTTAAACAAAAAAAATCAGTTTCAAAATGAGTTAAATATATTCATTTGGCGTTATGATTTTATTGCCTTCAGGCTGATCATTTTAGAAGAAATGGTATTAAATATTTCCCTTTTTCCACAAAAATTTAATAAATCTTGGAAAAATTACTCTTCTTTTCTCATCAGTTTTTCCCCTTTTTTTTTTGTCTTTTCTCCTTTTTTTTCTTTTTTTTTTTGGTAGAAAGGGATGGTATATAGGGATGCTATTTAAATTGATTTCAAAATGTGATGAGCTAACAGGATAGGGATGATGAAACATATGCAAACAAAAGCGAACAAAAGAATTTATAATTTGTGAAATTTTAACTAAAAGAAGAAAAAATTTGAAAAGGAAAAAAAAGAAACAAAACGAAAAGCACATTTATTCATCGTCAGTAACAGCAAATCTTTAAGAGAGTTATACGAAACGTTGTGCATTTTGAAATACAAGATATTGATAGCTATTCCATTCATACAGTTACTGTCAAATTTATCCATGAATTTTTTAAAATTTTTTTGCGGATAAATTATCATTCCAAAAAAAAAAAAGAAAAAATGATAAAAATGATAACAGTTGAAAGGTGATTGAATAAATTATTGCTTAGATTTATGAAACGAAAATTTTGCTATGACGAAGATCAATTTTGATTGCTAAAATTTTTCTACTTTTTTCAAAAATGAAAGAGCGAAAATTCCGAAAATTAATTTCTTATCAATAAACTTCTTCTGCTTCATTTTCTTTTTGGCCAAATTTGAGTGATTTATTGCATTGCACTGCAGGAATGATAACAGAGAATTTTCTTAAATAAAATAATCTTTCAAATCAAAAAATACCTTGTTATTCCGAAATATCTTAAAGCTTAACCAAAAATACTACAAATAAAATGTTGCAAAATCAATGGTATAAGCAATCAGAAAATTTAAAACGAAAATTTTCAATTAGGAATTGTCAAATGATATAAAATTCGGGAAAAGATTGCTACTAAAATGAAATAACGAAAGAAAGGAGAGGAAGTGATCTGAAGAGATGAGAAATGAAAGAAAGAAATTTATAAAAAATTTAAATCAAAATAATTCAATAATTTTTTGAATAATTTATGTACAATAAATGTAATATCGAAATAAAGTTAAGAATAAAATAACCATGTATTGAAATTTTAAAAGTGGCAATGAAAAATAATTCTAAATTCAGAGTGAAATTTTGATAGATTTTATAATTTTTTGTCATTAATATGATAAAATTTCAATGGTGTGGTACTTATGTATAACATTCAAATAATATAACTTCAACCTTACGGATTCCAAAAATTTTCAATGTTTTAAAATGTTTTAATCTTAATTTTTAAGGAAAATCTTATATAGATTTTTTTTAATTTCTTTTTTTCATCTTCATCTTTTATTTTTTATTTGTTATTTTATTTTTATTTTATGAAGCAATCAGTTCTTACATTATGTGATAGAAATTTTATTCGATGGGAAATTATAATTACAAACAAATTATGTTTTTAAGCAATCGTTAATTTCGATAGAAGAGGATTCGAATTGTTGAAATATTGGGCGAAAAAGGTTAACATCTAATTTTGTTGCTATGTAAAAACAAAAATATCAGTAAATAATATAAGTATAAATCAGAAAATTTTGCTGAAAATATATGATAAATTATTTCAAATGCATTAATTGTATTGAAATTTATTTTATATTAATTACTAATTCAAATACTTCAACACTTTATTATTCATTGATTTGTAATCCAAAAATACTAACTATCCATAAATTCGTTATTGTATATTAATTGTTGATTCAAAACATGAATTCTTTCTTATTCATCCATAATTTGAAAGAAAAAAAAAGGAAAAATGAAAAGTTAGGATAGAAGTAATCAGTATAGTCGTTGCTAGTTGATAAAAAAGTAAAAATTTCTCAAATAATTAAATATCTGAAATATGATAAAGGAATGGTACTGATGGCAGCAGTAGTAGAATGAGATATATGGGGGAAGAGAAGAAGGAAAAAATTTAAGTACGAAACTGAAAATGAAAAAAATTAAAGGACCGACGGCGAGAGCAAGGCATGTTTCAATTCGAAAAAAAAAAATGAAAGCTTTCATTTTATATGGATCATGATAAACAAAAAAAAAAAAAAAAAAAAAAAAAAGAAAAAAAAAACGAAAAAGCGAAGAAAAAAGAAATTATATGGAAGAGTTCATATTCATATTTATATCAGTCTATCAATAATTTTTATCTGTGCCTTTTATCATTCTTATCATATGGCATGCTATTACTTGGAAATTATCAGTCATTATTTCTTGTCCTTTTTCCAATATTTTTTCAGCATTTCTTTTGCAATGAAACGGTATAGATATGATTGTAATAAGAAAAAAAAATATCGCAATTATCTAAGCCAATAAATGATATAATTTATGGTTCGATATAAATATATAAATGAAACATATAATTTAATCCTAATAATACTCAATTTTAATCAATTACTATTTCATTTTAATCTATTTAATTATTAGTTTAGCTATTTTTCTTTTCTCATTATTTCGATAAACTCTCCGTAGAATTATGCAAGGTATTAATGATTTGATAAATTAAATTCCAAAAATTTAAGAAAATTTCAGTAGCTAAATTATTTATATCATAGCAAAATATCTGATGATGTGTGGAATGATATTTGTACAATATACCATCTATTATTTGTCACGGATAAATAATTGCTATGACGCAGTTATAGGCCATTGTACGTAATTATATGCTAACATATGCAATCATGCATTATATGAAAACATTTTGTATGATTCAAATAATTTATGTATTGAAAAAAACTAAGGCGAAAGAATTTTTAAAATTTAAAATGCAAAAATTTATAGTTCAAATTAGTAAAAGTAACAATTTTGAAAATTTGTGAAAAATAATAATTTATCGAATGATTGATAAGACGAATAAATTGAATGATATATAATTTTCTCAAAAGATTAAAAAACTCAAAAACATATTCGATGAAATTATTTTCCTAACAAAAATAAAGTAAAATTTATTAAAGAATCAGTTCAAAAATACTTCCACACCTATTATTTCAATCATTTTTCTCCTTTTTCGTTTTTTAATATTTTTTTTATTTTCGTTTTCAGGCGTTTTTTTACATATTATAATTAGCTATTTTGTTTAAATTTGATGAAATTAAATTACAAGAAAAAAACTAGTCATGTTAAAGACGGACAGACTGATGAAAAAAGGTATTAGACTAATTAATAATTAATTAATATGAAAATTTGATTATTATACATGTGGAAAACTGATTCATTCACGAATAAAAGTAGTGTAATGTAAAAAATATGAATTATGGAGTTTTTTTTCTTTTTTGCTCTGATAATGATAACAAATAACAATAATAGATGGTAATAAATAATATAAGCGATAACAATTAATGATAATAAATTATATAAAAGGAAAAGGAGAATGCAATAAATATTGGTGATAAGAGATTAAGAATTGTTGGTATTTAAAGTAACATTTTAAAAAATGAGTTGCAAACTGCGTTATAAAGCAGCAGTAGGAGAGAATTTATAATTCGATCATCTAATTGCTTCAACTTTGGCTGCGTCCTTTGTTTTCAACACTTCGAATAATCAGTCGAACTGGAACAAATGATATTTTATTACACGTAAAATACAATTCTGGTACCATAATGCTATGCCATTTTTTCTTTTTGTCTAATAATCAAATGACAATTTTAATAAATAATGAATACATGAATTTGAGTAAAATAATCATATAGATCAAACTATTGAAACATGCTAAATGTATGGTTTCAAATGATATTTCCAATTTCTATTACCGTTTAAAATAATATTTTCAATTAATTCTTTTAATTTGACTAATAACTGTAATTTCAGATTGAACGATAAATTATTATTAAAGTTATGGTTCAAATTAAGTATTAACAGTTATGAATGAGTTATTCAATACCAGTTACATTTGCGATTTGCAATAGTTTTTTTTTTTTTTCTTTTAATTTAAGAAAAAATTCTTGTCAACTAATGCAAAATGATTGAGCTAAAATTAGAACTTATATTGATATTCAACAACAAAAATGTATTATACGATTCTATGAATAAATAACAATGTTAAAAAATGAAATTTGATAATAAGATGAGCTGTAAAATTTCACGAACAAAAGCAAGCGTTATACGATTTTTCCTTTAGCCATCACAAGAGTTTAAATTGGTATGATATTTGTTTGAGTGAGCCAGAAACATAAACTTAGTAAGCTTGATCATCTATAACATATCAAATGACCTAATTTAATCAGTTATTTATCATATCTTCGAAAAGTTATTACATAAAATCCGACAGAAAATCGAATTTTATCCTGCAATTTTTGTTAATTGGCAAATTTGATGAAGGTAAATTCAGAAAAAATTGAATAAATTGCTTATTCGTCAATAAGATAACATTGTACAATGAAATGTAATTATTTATTATCAATAACAAGTAAAATCATTCCTGTAAAAAAATAAATTGAATAATACAATTTGATTTCTGCCTTTTCATAATAGAAAATCATTTTATTACTTATGTGTCAATATATTTATCCAAAAATTAAAAAAGAACTTTCCAAAGAAGAAAACTTTAACAAATCTCATCATTATCTTTTATAAGCACAAAAAGAATTGATTTAGAAAGAATATATATGTATAAAATTAATATTAATAGCAAAAAATAAATTCATATATAGAAATTCATGCATATATTTATTCATTCGTTTATTTATTCATTTATTTTCTGGAAGTGACAGAACGACGAGTAAACTATTGTAATATATTGGAAGATAAAAAGAAGAAAACAATTTATATTATTTATTTTTTCAATTAAAAGGAAATAACACAAAATATTTTTGTCAAAAAAAAAAATGTTCGAAATTTATAAATCTTTTGTTAATGACTTTATGCACAAGATCTGCTAAAACATGATAACGTCGCAAAATCATGCCAATTTAAAAGGACGAAAATTCATGAAGTTAAAGTATTAAAAATGATTCATTTTAAATCAGCTAATTGGTGACTAAAATTAGTAATCAATTGATACTCACTCATACTAATTTGATATCATAAATAAAGGAAAGGGAATATATTAATGTTAATTGCGTAATGAATATAATTGATGCTTATTAAAGTATATTTATAATCGATAAAATGTTTCCATTTATTATTATTAAGTAAAAAATTGCGAAAAAATATCGCGGAATATGTTAATACTATAGTTAATACTACAGAATAAGGTATATTATAATATATTGACATTAATGAATAAAATAAAATGTGAGTTTAAAGTAAAAATTCTATTAAATGAAATAATATATCTGCTTATTTAATAATTAGTTATTTTTGCCTAATGTTTTATAATGAGGAAATTTTGTATGTATATATCATTACCACTATCTTTAAATCAGGATATTAAAGCTTAAATGAATTCATCTGTTATATTTGAATTATAATTTTATCATTTCACTTATAAATTTTCATCATTTCCTAAATTTATTAAATTTAATTTAAATTTTAGTGGTTCCTACAATATAGACAAAATAATGGAGGAATCGAGTTTTTTTCTTCCCTTGCACAACACAAAACATAATTGGAAAATTTTTACTTAAAAAAAGACATGAGACGGCATAGCTGCAATATGTCTACGTAATAAATACACAAGATAACGTGTTTGTTTATTACTGTGAAGAAAATTCTTTAAAAAATTTGTCGATGTAAAAATACAAATTATCTTAATTATTCTCCAACAATTATCATGCGATGTTTGCAAAAATAAAAATTAAAGACAGAAGTATGTACACATAACACGAGCAATTAAAGTCATTGTTGATCACTTCAATATAATAAAAATTGATTGTTGATATTTGATTTATGAAGTTTGCAAGTTCTTGCGGAAATCATTTTACACCAGATAACTGATAGTTCTTTATCTGTTAACATTCTTTTTTAAAAAAATTTTCTGATTGATTTAAGCCTTAAGCCATGGCTGTAGAAGAGAATAACTGATAGATGTTTGGCCATTTAACATTTTTTTGATTGAATTCAGCCATAGGCCACAGCTATAGAAAAAGTTTAAAAAAGATTTTGTTGCCCAACTTTTGTTTTTTTGTTTTTCCTTCTTTTCTAATTTCGTAAAACGATGTTTATTCTTCATTTTCTTCTTGAATTTTCCCGACATAGTAGCTATGCAAAAAAAAAAAAAAAAAAAAAGAATCAAAATTTAGTAACATTTCGATTTTTTTTTTTTGCCAATATCTTTTATTATAAAATTACATTGAACTCCATATTATATTAAAAGGACGATTATACGAACATTTGATAATTTTATTAGGTTACAATGAGAACAATACTGGATATAGCTTAAATTATTTAATCTAACAAATATTTTTTCACCAATTAACCATCAGCAATTAACAAATTTAACAATAAGTAAGTCTAATTAATTATAAATTTTTAGTTGAATGAGAGAAAAACCAAGAAGAAAAAAACAACTGGAAACTGAAACAATTAAGGCCAAATGTATAGCGCAATTAATTATACTATCTAATTATTCGTTATATTATGGCAATATAATTTCTCGCGGGACAACCAATTTCAGTAAAACAGGTTATTATATATTAAATACAATACAATTTACATTCACTTATTAAGCTAAATCTGATAAATTCATAACAAATTTAAAAAAAAATATTAATTTAATTTATTTTTCCTGAGAAGAAGAAAAACTCTTCAATTTGATTTATTTTTGTTTCAAATATCATTCAGTTGTGCTCACTTGCTATTCATCTGTTCTTTTTTTGCCAAGTCTTAAAATTTAATTTTTCAAAAATTGGCAATAACTTATCCGTCATATTATATTACAAAGATTTTGAAAAATTGAGAATAGCACATTTTAAACATTTCGCAACTTAACATAAATTATTTATTTATCTTAAACTTCAATTAATGCTACGAAAATCTTGCTTATTAAAATGTTATATAGAATCAAATTTAAAACTGCTCATAGCGATATTTATTTACTCTCTGTTTGATTCTTTTAGTTCTTTTTTTTTTTTTTTTTTCATTTTTTGATTATATTGATTTTTATCTGACTAACTGGACCGGCCATGCGTTACTGTGGCAACGCGTGGCTGAGTACAGCTAGTCTATACAAATAAAAATGTAAATGTTCATTTGTTCAAAAAAGATCGTCAAAATCCGTTTCGACTGCCCTGAAATTTTGACACAACATTGCATTCGAATAGACGCATGTTTCTGATATACTTTTTATACACATGTGTTGCTGTAGTTCAATCCGGTTAAGAGGAAAAGAAAGAAAAGAGAAAGCACACGTTGCTAATATATTTAATTTCAGATGCTTGTGGGTATACAATATTTTTTGTTGTTCTATTGTCTGTGTAATAAGAGATTGTCTGATTTATCGATTCTAGAACACGCAACATAATAATTGTTCATGTGAGAAGCAATCGTGTCCAGATCTAGATCGCACAATTCTAAAGTTTGGCCTAAGTTTTATTGAAGGTGATTGCAAACGCCAATCGAATTGGAAATTGCAATCTCTTAAACTAAATAGCAAAAAATGGCTTTTTCTTAAAGAAGATGTTGCAGTTGGGAAATAATGGACCTTTTTATGTCAGTATAAATTCGGCAGCGTGCATTCAACTCATCCTTGCCATCACCAATGAAATAAATACATTCGTGGGAATTCATGCTGACATCTGGCAACGGAAGCGTAGAGTCGGCTTTATGATAAATTTGTCCTTTCATTTTGAAAGTTGGTATGAATTGTATGTTACGATTTCTGTGCCGAACGACGTCATTTGGAAGCAAGAGTTATATTTTCTGATGATAGATAAGAAATGCTTTGATTTAGCAACATGTTCGGTAAGCGAAGCTTTTAATGGCTCTAACAGTTCCACAAGTTGAGACAGTTTAATTTTTCCGCGGCGCAACGCATTCCTTTCATTTCTTCATTAAATTTCAGAGCCTTGCAATGATAACACACTTCAGTCATAGTGCCGATGAGAATTGAGGGCTCAAACCATAATCATCAGCTGGATTGTCCAGAATGCAAGGCTATTTAATCGCGTGATTACGGAACACGGAATCATGTTTAACCCTAATTTGCTGTTTTTCGTTGACGTCTTTCGACCTCTTTCAGCCTTGCGTTCATTCTGCTGAGAATGAAGCAGATCTGAAGCTGCAGAACACGACCGTGGTGCTCGCGATCGTGCGTGTTCAAGTCTGGCTGCACGTCACTCCGCTCGCATTTGAGCCATTCTTTGTCTTCCTCGCTCGTTCGCTGATGCCCGTTCATTCTCAGATTGATTTGCGATTAATCGCTGTTTTCGTTCCGCTGCGCGAGCA
The DNA here is from genome assembly GCA_028564675.1 of Onchocerca lupi. NCBI lineage: Eukaryota > Metazoa > Nematoda > Chromadorea > Rhabditida > Onchocercidae > Onchocerca > Onchocerca lupi. Next base: position 72,642 of record JAOVVO010000318.1, on the reverse strand, counting down.
TATCGACTTAAATTTGATCTTCTGCGAGGCATTTTTGAATGAACTAAAGCAGATCGATTACACCCAGCTGTTCTCGAAATTGACTTGTGACTTTACTTGAACTTGAAATTACTCGTTTAATTGTTGGATTGTTGTTATTGCTCTTTAGCTTTTGAAAAATTATACATGGCATTAAAAGATACTAATAGTAATGTTCGTTTGTTCAAAATCGTAAATCTCCGAAATTTCTTATCTATTGCTTCAAAATTTTGACAGAATATTACTTTGGAATACGTGCATCTTTTACGATGTGCAAGACCACTTCCACTTTGTAGAAAATAAGCTTAGTTAATAGATTCAGCCCGCTCACTTACTTTTACCTATCACAAGTGTAACATGTAAAAAAAATGTAGGTTTGTTTATGCAAAAACACTCGCCTATTCGAGTGCAAGGTTGTTTCTAAATTTGAAAGCAATCGGTGAAGAACTTTCTGAGATTTAAGACTGGTAACAGCAAACATTTACATATCTATTTATACAGATTGGTTCAATTTTTAAGATAAATATTTTATACATTTTGATATTATAAAAATTTACAATATTTTATTGAAATTTAACAAAATTTATTGCAACTGCTAACAATTATTTGTTCTCATATTGATAACTGTGATTTTTTATTAAAATTTCGCTGAAAATCAACAAAATATTATAATTATTATTCAGTTATCAAAAATAGCTTGTTATATTTCACACATTCTAGAAAATGTTATGCATACATGAAAAATATTTACGTAATCCTTAATTAATCGAAATTTAATTTTCATCATTAAACAACGCATAAAGTTGAATCATTCAGTTAAAATTTCGGCATTAAAAGACGTGAAAAGACAAATCAAAATTCAGAACTGGTGAAAGACTAATCGAACAATTTAGTAGCTGATTCCTTCTGAAGTTTCTCTCATTGTAACTGGAGTACGTAATGAAGCTGCTATATTCGGTAAAGCGGATGATTAGAGGAATTGTGGGACGAAATGTCTTCAACCAAGTATGACTCTGTTGTTTGAAGCGTAGACGTTGAATATATGCTCCAAATAGACCATTTTTGATAAGCAGAACTGGCGCTGTAGGATGAACCAAATGTTGAGTTTTCACATATTTCAGTGCATGCGAATGTGATTTATAGATAAAATATTTCATTGCAGATATTGTTTTTAGATCTAATTTTGATGTGAATTTTCAGGATCCTTATGTGTTTAATGATTTTAGCTATAACTTTGAAGTATTTATTAATTTACAGACATAATTTGTTTAAAACTTGACAGTAAGAAAAATTTTATAATAAAACATCTAATAATTTTGCAATACAATTAAAATTTCCAAAACTTTCATTTTAATCTTAAATGCAAACATTGAGTAATTTGTGTAATTTCTATAGCAAATATAATTATGACGAATAGATTATAAATTCTATCCTATATTAGTTATCAATCAGATGAAATTTATTCTGATTTGAGAATTTAAAAAATTTTTTTCGAATAACTGTATCTCATCTTTACGTAAGATTTCACGCTTGCATAAAGATGAAAATTGTATAACTTAATAAATATGTTAAAATACTTGTCGCTATTACATTAAAATGATTTTATAAATTAAATTCTGGAACAGATTGTACTTCTAAAAAAAACCTATTTATATGTCTACGATTCTGTTAACTCCGGAAATACTTGTATGGAATTATTTAGTGCAATTATTAGTCATAATATATTTTTTCAAATCATCAATCTTTTAATTTATTCATTTTCATCTTTGTTTTTTTTTTTTGTTCTTGTTTTTTTGAACCATTTCTTTATTCCATATTTATTTTTATTGATTTAATTAATTAGTTACTCGGGCATATTTTCCTACTAACTTTGTCTATATAATTCTTTGTTTGCTTATTTATATGTTTATCACAGCGGGTGTAGAAAAAATTATTCTCTACTTCGAAACTATATTTATTCCTCTTTCAACTGCTAATATACATTATTTATGAAATTAAAATTGCAACTAATCCGTGTTTAATGTCTGAAATGTTTATTAAAAAATCAGATCAAAATTAGAATTAACTAATATTTAGTAACCGAAATATTTTCTATCCTATTTTGGCCTTACATCAATCATCGTTAAATAAATTTCATTGCTGCATTTTTCTTCTTTATTTCTCCCATTGTTATTTTACTTGTAATCCGGTTAAAATTTATTGAAATCGCTTTGCTTCTTCCTCTCTTTTTTCTATTAAGCAAAAAAAAAAAAAAAAATGAACGAATTATTAGTTCCACCGATGTATTTTACTTTCAGTCGACATCTATCATGAAAATAAGATCGTAATAGATGAATCGTTCAATTGATCAATTCAGTCATTAACTGGAATGAATGGATGTAATGAATTAACTAATTTAATTAATGGGTGAATGAAGTGAATACATAACATTAATGGATTAAATGGGTAAATGAAATTTATGCTTTATATGAAAGAATAGACATATATCTAATTAAATTAATAATTTCTTATTATTTCCTATCTTTCTTTTTCATGCATAAATTTGATAAAAATGTTTTTAGAAAAATAATTAATAATATTAAGCGATTAATTCCAATGTTTCTGTATGAATATTAATCGAATTAATGTTATCATACAATTATCCATTTACAATACCTGTACTATTATTTGAATTCATTCTGTAGATGATGATTTTTCATATGAATGATTTAAATTTTTTGAAAATTTAATCTTTATTATCATTATCATGAATACGAATAAATTACATTCAAATAGATTCTTCCTTATTTTTACAGAATATTAGAAAAGATGTGGTTCGTTATTATCATTATTGATAATTACTTAATATGATATTCAAATGCAAGATATAATAAAAATTAGCAGACATATCTTTTGTGAAAACTAAAAATTCAATTACCACAAAAGGGTAAGTCTACTCATTTCAGTAGTGAGTATATCTACAAATACTTCTTAGCTGAAATACGAACATTTAATAGTAAGAATAATGATGATAATAATTATTATAATAATAGGCTAGGCATTTATAAATCATATAATAGTAGCAGTGGTAACAAAAATAATAATAATAATAATAATAATAATAATAATAATAATAATAATAATAATAATAATTGATGTAATTAATAATAATTAATGCAGTATAATAATTTAGTAGTAGTAAGTAGTCAGTAGTCAGTAGTAAGTAGTAAGTAGTTAGTAGTAAGTAGTAAGTAGTAAGATCACCATCCTTAACGCTTAGTCCAACCGGTTTTTTTGTTAAAATTTTCCCCACATCACTTTGGAAAGCGAGCAAGGAAATCATTCAGACCGAATATGTCACAACTGTGACATCAGCGACACTCAGCAGTATACAAATATTAACAGTAGTTGTGGTAGCAGTAGCAGTATTACTAACAATAGTACTAATAGTAGTAGTACTACTAATGATTTAATTCGAGAAAAAGAAACAGATGAAAATGAGCAAAGAAAAACGGTATAATTGGTGTCAATAAGTATAAAATTGACACATGCTTCAATCGGAGAGTATTTCTTTCAACCGGAATTTTCCATTTTTCAATCGGAAATTGCTGTCGATGATTTATAACCTACCTTCTTCAGCCAATAATTTGAAATTATTTCGTTTTGATTTACTGATAACTGTTCGCATAAGAAAAAAAAGGCTGAAATAAGTTTCAGACGTAAAATTTTTCTAATCCCACTTAAAATTGTTTTTTAAGAATGCAATAAGTTTATGATATAAAATGGATTGAAAAGTGTAACTTCCAAATTTTACATGTCAAACTTTGCAAGTTTATGTTTTAGTTTCCACTTAATAAAGAAGGATCAATAAAAACAAGGTTGATAATGGAATGATTCCACAATATTTTTTTTATTTTTAATCTTTAGTTATCCAATTTTCTTGATTTTAGCAATAAGAGATTTACCTTGAAATTTAAATCCAATTTCCATTTTTCATACATATTCGTCTGATAATTGTTTCTTTGAAAAGCTATAAGATGTATTTTTTTTTTCCTTAAGTTGAGTAGTCAAACAATTAAGCAAGTTTAAAAAAAAATGCACTCAAAAAAAACAGGTAATTTTGAGTATGAAGAGATCTTATTTTATTTTTCTCTCACCCTCTTTCTCTCTCTCTTCCTTATCTCTCTTCTACGAACTTTTTCCATTGTATGTTAAATAAAAATTTTAAATTTGAACACACTGGAAATGATATTTTATTATTAATCTTATATTTTTATCTTGTTGAAATGAATGAGAATTTCTTAATTTTCCATTTTGTTCGAATATATTCAGACAATTGTTTGTTGTTTTCTTATCATAAAATATTAATATCTTGTAATAATTAAGTTCCTAATCTTTATTTAAATAATTAAGTGTATCGAAAGAGATCTATTTCCCACTGTTGCAAGATGTATTTCAATGAATAAAATGCAATAAGAGATCAATAAATCGTTCCAGCTGTTATGTTGCAATTTTGTTTTTCTTTTTCTTTTTTTATTTAATCGCTTCTTTAATTTTCCGATTCGAAATATTACCTTGAAAACGAAAAAAAAGATAAAAACAAAAAATCATTCCCAAAAAATCTGTTTAGGAAATAAATTATTCGATTATGTTGTACTGATAAAAGACAGAAATCTTGGGGAAATTTTGAATAGAAAAGATTGATATGAATCTTTGAGGAAATTTGAATAGAAAATAAGATTGAGACAATAGATATAATTTGTATATGATACCGGAATTTTAATGGAAATCTCAGTCTACTGCAGTGCAAATTAACTCTGCACAAACTATTGCCTTCCAGGCAATTGCAGTCAATTAACACAGCTGTTATCGAATTAGCCAGCGGTTAGCAAATCTCAGAGATTCAGTCATACAGCTCTAAAATATGCCTAACGAAAAAGGGGGCCAAGAATCGATCATAAAAAACTCAAATATGCCTAGAAACTATTGATCGTGCAGATATTTCCTCCTGCACTCGTATCTTCGTTTGCACTGTTGCAGTAATGCATGCTAACAAGATTTCGATGATTTAACAACGAGCGGGATTATTTTATTCGAGAAATCTTGAGTTACCCCACCTCATGATGTAATACCCGTCTTGCCCCGTTTTTTCGATATAATTCGCTGGCCGAAATATATTGTCCCAATTGTGGTTGTTATCGGCGGGCATTTGGCCGATCAGAACTTGCAACTGCACGCACGAAGGAAATGCAAGCAAGAAAAGACAGAGAGAGACATTGATGATGACAGACAAGACATAAAGGAGGGAAAAGAGGTGGACAGATGATGAGAAATTTGAAAGCTTTCGAGGTATACTGACGGAAGGGGGCAAATTAATTGTACCCTACTCTACCCTATCCTTAATGTTTGCTCATTCCTAAAGTATTTTGGTGGTGCCGAAGGGTTAGGGTTATAGGCCACATTCTTACACATACACATACATACAACACACACACAGACATACAAAGGAAGGAGGAGAATTGACCGATTGTGTAGAAATGAAGCACAGACTGGTCCGATTGATCTGTGGCCTCAATCGATACAATTAGAACTAGGCCAAACATTGTTAGTTCCGCTCTGTTCTGTATCTTCAATCAGTTCATGTCTGTCTGCTCCTCTTTGTTGATGTGTTATGTTTTATCCAGTTGTATTTTCTTCTTGTATCTGTTTATCATCGTTATGTTATAAAACTAACTGTACATGATTCATTTTTAGATTTCTTCCTTTGGCTCTTATATATATATATATATATATGTGTCTATCTGCTTGCGTGTATTGTGAGCTTATGTATGTTGACAAGGCCAAATGGTGCACGCACCACGCACACACACATACTTTCTCGTCTTTTCCACTTTGCACGAATGGGATAGTGAGACCACCTTGGGCTATCAAACATTGGCAACAGTTAGGTCAAATGGTATGATGGCAAGTGGCGGGACGCAATGATCTTTCCACTACGACACTAACGTTTTAGGTCACTTTTGCCCTCTTTTAGCATCTTCTGATGTCACGTGCATGGGTGTACGTGTATTTATACGTAAATTGAGTGCATGCTAATTGTATTAAAATATACACGTGTCTCTATATGTATGTGCGTACATGTTTGTACATTAAATGCCGATGAATATACAGATGTATTCCTGTGTGTGTATGTGCTATACGTGTATATTGTATTAGAGTGCATATATGCTAATCTGTACATGCACATACGCATTTACGTGTGTGTTTGTATGCATTAGTTTGCGCGTTGCTGCGTGGATTTATATTTGGATTTGCATATGTATATATACATATATACATGCGTCACATGTATGTACATATGCAGTGCATGAATACGCATGTAGACATGCAGCTTATGTATGGTAACTGTACGTGTCTGTAGTTTGTGTACTGACATCATTGACATCGTAAGGCATTTGCTTCCAAATTGCCATCAGATGAGGATAGAAAATGACACGACGGGGATGATAGATCGTGCAGGAGTGGGATGTGTCTTGCATTAATCTGCAAACTGCAAGCATTCCTGCATAGCGTACATTACCGGCATATATATATATATATATATATAGATAATTGTGTTAGTATTAAGAAGGTAAACAAGAAAGGAGAGGAGGTAGGATCATACGACTGTGCACATCAAGCAAATACAAGTCTTGCATCGTTAGTAAAGTAGAGGACGTAAAGCCAAGTAGGTCTTGCAATTGCCATGCACACGTATTGCTTTTATGCTTGTGATTGATTACCGTATTGATGAACAAAAAAAGAAAAAAAAAAAAAACCGCTTTCCGGTCATTGCGTTCCTTCCGCCATCTTACGCATAATCTGCTGGACTAATTCTCATACATTATCATATCCACTATTAGAAACCGTGATACTGAATCGAATTCAGGATATAGCATACATTTGAATTTCAACACATATCTTACTTGAAAAACATCTGGCATGTAACTTTTCAACATTCTTTCAAAATTTCCTTTGTCCCATTGTGACAAACATTCCATTTCTTAGCTTTTTTCATTGTCTACCTTTCCTCTTACTAAAAGAAATGATTGGCTTCCAAAATTGCTATTGTTGTTGTTGTTGTTGTTTGTTGAAGATTAGTATTGTGGTAGAGAATGATGTACTGATCAACGATGCCAGTACTTGACGACAATAATGGCAGTGGCAATGATGGCAACTTGATGAGCGAAAGTGATTTTTCTAGATACGATATCTCATCTTAGTTGGCCTTTAAAGGCCTATGTCCCATTCTTTTCTTTTCCCATCCCAAAATATCAATAAATACCATTCAACAAAATCATTCATTCCAGTGCAAGGCAAAGGCATAGGCATCTTTCCATCCATCCATCCATCCATCCATCTATCTATCCATCCAGTACCTCTTCCCCATCATCCTCTTGCTCTGAGTGGTATCCGACCCCAACCCTGTTTGGTCTTCTTTTGCTCTGATTTCCGTACCAAAACTTCCCATTGTGTATGTCGACGTCCCACTCGACTCAACTCGACTCGACTCGTTTTCCTTACGATCAGAACGTCCCCATTACGAAAATTATGACTGGTTTGGTGCGGTTGATGTTGCTACTCCTTGTTGCTCACATTGCTGCTGCTGCTGCTGCTACCGATGATGATGGTGGTGGTGGTGGAATGGGACCGATAAAATGTATTTGTATACTTGGTCATTTCAAATACTCAAGATATCTTAATAGCCGGGCGGAAAAAGATTTTTTGATAATTAATAGTAGAATTTTTCATTCCATATGAGATTCGGAAATTTTCGAGCTGAATTTGAAGTCGAGGCAAGTGGGATAAATGTGTGAATTCTATGCTACAGTTTTAATGTATACTAATTTGTAACTGCTAATCCTAATTTTTCACATTCTTCACATTAGCATCCTATTTCGTAAAAATATCAGTATTTAAATGATGGCGATAGAATTACTTTTACTCGTTAATTAATTAATTTTAGATTTAGATAAGCTAGAAAATTTTATTGCACGATTTTGAAGCTTTAAAAAGGAAAAAGAAACGCTAATCCGTAGAATTTTTCACGACATACTTCACGTTAGCATTTTACGTAAAAACATCAGTATGCTGAGTTATGAAAATAGAATTTCTTATCATATTAATTTATCTTAAATTTAAGGAGTTAGAAAATTTTGGAAAGAAATGAAACGAAACTAAGGATACGAATTAATAACAATATATTTTAACAATTCTATCAACAAACAATAAACGTTTCGTGTAATATTTGCCAAGTTTAATAATAGTTTTATTTGATTCACATTTATCAATAATCGATTAATACAATCAATTGAATGAGATGTAATGCTTTGTTGTTAAGTATCACTGAAGAGAGTTAAGGAATGAATCTTCATCATTTTATTAGAGGCTTGTTTACTTGCTTTTTCATTCTTGCCTTCTAATTTTATCCAAATCTTACATCAACAAGAAAAAAGACAATTTTTCATTTTCGTTTTTTTTTTTTCTTATATCGTCGCTAGAAAATAAAATATCGTTTTTCTCATACAATTGTTGTTATAAGTTAAGGATTTTTTAAATAATGGAAAAAAAAATACTTTCTTTTTTTCCTTCGATTTCACTTCATTAAGTTTTATCTCTTTTAAAATGTTTTTGAGTATTTTCGCTTGCTTCTACATGTCTCAACGAATATTTCTTCTATTATACATTTCATCTCTTTTTTTCCATTGTCTCTGTCTCTCTCTCTCTCTTTAAATATGCGGATTAATTAATTTCTTAGGATTTTTAAATTTTCTTAGTTTTATACTTTTGAATATTCGAATTATATGGAATGTAAGAAACATTGGTGGATATTAAATCATTTTGTAATATTGATAACGGTAAATAATCAATGATAAGATGGTTTCTTCCGCATAGCTGATCTTTGCTATCATTATTTTTCGTATTTGTTGAATGCCCTCGGGGATCTTGTCTTCATCTTTGTGCCTTATCTCTTTCATATTGGAAGTAAAATATGCCCGGTAATGTGACTCTTCCTTTTGTTTGCTGAAAAACGGGTAATGATAATATAGATGATAATGATATATATAATGAGAAGAGGATGTTCATGAGAATGTCAATGTAAAAATTTTAAATTATGATTTAGATAAAGAATGATAATGATAATAATAATGATAATGGTAGTACACAAGTATGTATAAAAGTTGCTAATCAAAGCTTTTAGGAATAGATGGAGAACGGAGAGGAAGAGGGAATGATGATGACAAGAAGACGAAGAAGACAAGATTTTCGTGAAAATCTGGTTTTGGCGACTTAAATGAGACCAATGAAGGCATGGCATACCATACATTGCCGATTGTGTCCCCATTTTGAAGTTCGAAGACGGAAGGCTATTGACAGTTATTTTATTTGGGCGCACATTCATTCAGCCATAAAAGATCGATGGAACGGAAAGTTTATAATGATGTGATCGTGATGGTTTATATGAGAGGGGTGGGAAAAAGAATTATGCTGAACTTTTAATATTTTGAATATTTTGCTTCAGTAGTTATGAGAGCCTAAACTTTTACGAAAAAACAAAAATAGTTATTTGTCAGTTTAAATTTCATAGTACGTAACAAATGATGTACTTGAGACTTTTTGAAAAATATCCGGATGAATTATTTAAGAATGTAATCAAATCAAATATCTGTATATCCATATAACTAAGCTTTTTCTAGTATCAGAAAAGAAAAAAAAGTCGTAGCGAGAATTGATACTTCATTGGGGACAAACTTGTGTGGCTTTTTTCAAAAATGAAAAAATTTGTCTAAAATTTTGTCGAAATAATAATTGCTTGAGATTTTGAGCAAAAATTTTTAAATAACTTTTTGAATAAATTTCAACCGGTACTTCTTCCAACAAATTCTTTCCCCTTCCCCCTTCTCTCCTTTCTTTTTCTTTTTTGCCCATAGGCACATTGCTTGATGTTTTGGGGCACACGGAATTATTGTCCATTGCCAGCTCAAACATCATCGTATCGCATCGAACTTTTTCATCTGTAACGGCAACCGGTATTTTCAGGTATAACACCCCGGGACTCCTTTTGCTATCCCCCACCACCACTACTACTACCAACCACCATCCATCCATCCATCCAATTCTTCTTTCTTCCCAAACATAACCAACCATCATCATTGCAATAACATACCCAAATATACAACATCTCTTTCCTTCGTCCAACAATTCTGTCATCATTATCATGATTATGATTATTATTATTATTATTATTATTATTATTATTATTATTATTATTATTATGCTATAATTCATCGATTATAAAGATGAAATTAATGTTTTCAATGATTTTTTGATATCTTTAGTTTTTTTTTTTTCATGTTTAATTGAATTTTTCAATTATTCATAAATTAAATGAAAAAAAAAAAAAAAAAAAGAAAAAAAACATAAACATGTGTATAAATTCATTAATATCAAATTAGTTGTATAATATATTCAGGATAGTAATTTCATTTATTTTTCCATTTATTGATTAAATTTTAATATGCATTAATAAATATATTGTTTGTATTGTTTTTTTTTTTTTCTTTTTGAAACACTTTATCTACAAGTTTTTGTTATTTTTATTCATAAAAAATTGATTTTATTTATTTCACCAATTAATAAGCATGATTTTCATTAGGAGTGAAATAAAATAAAGCGAAATGTTGTCATTTTTCATTTAAATATTGCTAATGAAAAGTTTTTCTTAAATAACTAGAAGAATTTGTTTAGAATACGAAAATGAATGATACTATTAATTTTTTAGCCTCAAATTTTTTTAATCTGAAATCATGGACTAATACTTGTAGCAGTTCAAGCATTTCAATCGCTCGAATAATTGCTATTAGGAAAAAATGTTTGGGAATATTTAAATTAAATTTTATTTTATTTGAATGATTAAAAACGATTATTAATTATAATTATTTCGTCATTTTTATTTCAACTAAATCATTTCTCCTTATTTGTCATGCTAGAAATATAATTGCCATTTAGGCTGTTAGACAATAAAAAATTGAAAATATGACATTAAATTTCAAATTCAAATTTTCACATATATATATATATCCATTCTATCTTTTATGCTTCAATTTAACGATCTTTAATTGTTACTGCATTGTAATGCTAAGTTTACTCATAGAAGAAAAAAAAAATAAAAGACTCATTTAATTAAACAATATTGAATTTAGTAAATCATGTTTTATGAAAGAATGCAATCAAAATAATATTTAAGCAAAAAAATAATGTTTATAATGAAAAAAAAAAAAAAAATAAAGAAATCAAAAGAAAGATGAAAATAAATTTCTGGTAAAACAATCAATCAACAAATTATCTTCTCAAACATGCTAATTTGAATAGGCTTAATTAGTGGTAATTAAAATTTGAAAGCAATCGATGAAGAGGCTATAAATTTGCATAAGAAATAGCAGCAACGAATGATTTACATTTTTTTTTTTTTTTTTCAATATATGAATATTTTGTTGTAAATATTGTGAAAATATTTCGGTTTTTTGGAAAAATTTTTTCACTTTTTATTGTCCAAAAACAATAATTGCTATGTTAGTTACGAAGAAAACAACGAATTATTTTATTGTAAAAATCTTGAAATACATATATACATAAAAATTGCTAAAATAAATATTTTAGTAAAAATATTTATCAAATACTGGATAATTCAGTGTTAATAATCTTTAATGGTTCTGATATGAGCAAATCAACTTTTACCGTAAAAAAAAAAAAAAAAAAAAGAAAAAACTTTTGAAATGGAATGTTTGAATATTTGTTGTCATTGATTTTTGATTTCTTCCGATTTCATCAGTCTTGATTCATTATCATTAGAAGTAGTTGATAAATGCACATAATCATTGATTAAGCTGCAAAACTATTTCCTTGCAAGGGATATTTTAAGTTCTGGACAATCCTATAAAATTCCAAATTTCATTTCTTTATGAGTCTTTTGAATTTATTCTATGTTTCTGATCTAATTTCATATGCAAATGACATCAACAGAAAATATGTCAATATCCATGCATAATAAATTTACAAAATTATTGTTTATTTGCAAAAGAAATTTAGACTTTTTCGGCAGATCATCAAAAATTAACTTTCCATTTTACAATGATCGATAATACTGGAACAGAAAATACTTTTCAGTGTTTTAATTTTTATTTATTTATTTATTTATTGATTTGCTTATTTATTTATTTTCATTCTCCATCATTTTCGTCCTTTTCTGGGCAATTATAAATATTGCAACAAAGAAATATATGCAATTTTGAGTATTTTAATTTGAAATAAGACGTCAATTTCAAAATTATTAACCAGTAAGAAGATTTACTCCGAAATTTCCTTCATCCCAAGACTTTGATAGAAATTAATCTTTTTCTTCCAATTCGTAGAATAGATTATTTTGAATAATCGTTTTTTCATATTAAGTCTTTCATTTGCTGATGATAAAAAAAATGCTCAAAATGCTCATTTTTTGGCACATCCTTTGAAAAAAAAGAGTCGAAATTTCAGCCATTTCTTGAAAAACGTAAGTTTCAAGTGAAGTTTCATTATTAATTAGGAAATTTATCATTAAGTGGTGAAATTAATCACCTAGAATCAACTTCCTTATTATTATCTGAATATATAACATGTATGATATGAAATTGAGAAGAAACTTTGCCTCAATTTGATTCTACAATAATTTTCCAGAAAATAATCAACCAATTAATTCATACATTTGGGAAATATTGCGATTAACAAATATCACGGCGAAATGTTCTTTCCGAAATTTCTTGCCATGAATTTGAAAACACTATGAATTTATAACAATGATATTTTAACAGCTTTACATCTTTAAATTAAACATGAAAAAAGGAGAATGTAAAATGTGCTTTGCTCTTTATCGGAATTTCAAACGAAAATTTTTTAATTGCTGCTCATCAAAAATTAACTAGCAATATCACGAAGAAATGTTTTTTCCGAAATTTCCTGCCATAATTCAACAATTTGATTTTTTAATGTCAAACTTCCCGATTGTTGCTCATCAAATTCTGCTGAAATGATATTATGATATACTTGATGTAGACATAAAAATACTGTATTGAAATAATAAGCAAACCCATTTTGTGGGAATTCAAACAAATGCAAATGGAAATTATCAATTTATCTAATTCAATAAATTTTGATGACAAATTGCGAATTGTTTAAAATGTTCATCCTGAATGAGTTAGGAAATGATCGATAACTATTCATCATTAAGAAAATCAGTAAGGAAATTATTGTTAACTTGCTTTTTTGTTCATTTCATTATCGGAATTTAGTAGAATTTCTTGAATCAGGCAGAAATTAAATTAATTAATCAACAATTAGTAGCAAAAGTTCTCTTCAACTACAATCTGAACATTGAAGCTCTGATTTAAAATTGAAATGGTATCTCGAAAGACGAAGCATCAGCTCAAAGGAAGGAGATTTCAATTATTCAAATTGAAAGAAGATTTATCTATTTTAAGATAACCTCTTCCTTCCGATAATCCTTCTTCGCTAAGCATTTATTTATTTAGTAATAGCATATTTATCTTGTAAATTCCTGAAATTTAACCTAATTTGATTAACGATGCGAACAAACCCTGATGATGGAAGCAATTGTAGCACGGCTGATGTATCAGTTGTTGCTGTTGTTGTTGTAATAAATGTATTCCTTAAAAATTAATAAAATTAATTCTTTTTTTGATTATTTATTCACTAAATTGTTAAATTTTGCAAATTTAGACATTTGATGCATCGGTTATCGGCTTTGATAAGCGATCTTTTCAAATTTCATTCCAATTTTCCCGCCATTTTTATAAGTGCTACAGTAATACAGTATATACAGGTATATAAAATCGGTGATTGATATTGATACCGTACGCTTTTAGACATTGATACCGTATGCTTTTGAATATAATATTTTGCTAAATAACATTAACTTTTTGGTTATCTTTGAAATATTAAGTTTTCAAAAATCAGTGAAATTTTAATCAAATTACGCTTTTAAACATTGATACCGTATGCTTTTGAATATAATATTTTGGTAAATAACATTAACTTTTTGGTCATCTTTGAAATATAAAGTTCTCATGAATCAATGAAATTTTAATCAAATTTTGTATAATTGATAGAAAGTTAATGAAAATGTTTTTTTTGTAAGAAGATATTTTTTATGAATGTAAAAATGTAAACCTGAAGGCTTGATTTTGTTATTTGATCCATTTCTTATTTTGCTATGCTATAAAAATTTGGGAAATTATTAGAAAAAAAAAAAAAAGGAATGAAGAAATATTTTATAAATCAATATTTTTATACATATGAATTAAAATATCATATTGCTGATGATCATGAAAATGAGAATTACGAATAGACACTGATAACAACCATATCATTATAATAAGTACTATAATTATCAATAAGGCAAAAAATCCTAAATGATTATTTCAAATTTAAAAAATTTGCAGTTTAGAATTTGAAACTATGCAAATAATATGTAATAAAGATAAAATAGCCAAAGTAATAAGTGCTAATCGAATTATTATGATTATTGATAGAGTTAAATTTTGATAAGAATAATCATAATGAAAAATCATTATTACTATCATAATCATCTTCTCAATCTGCGCATCTATTGCAAGACTATTCATTTAAACATAATAAAAAACAAGAAGTTACCAACTTTTTTATTATCGATTGATATTTCAGAAATACTTTCCGATTTTGAAGTGTAATATGGTTGCCGTATTTTGGTTTGTTGTTTAGATGAACTATCGACTGGTGAAGATGACTGTAAATTTTTGATTAAAATTGAGCGAATTCTCATAAAATTCTTTTATAAAAATTGCTTCCTTACGATTATAAAATAAGCAATATTATGCTTCAATACAAAGATGAAGAAATGATTCGCAAGTTTTAGAATTAATAAATTCGTAAATTCTGTAATAATAAATAACATATAAAATGACAAACATTTCTTCATTGATTTCAAGTTTCGTTATCAATTATTTTCCTTAACTTTTATTTGAAAATTAACATGCAGGCGTAAGGAGCGGAAACATCTTCATTAGGAAAATACAAATTTGCGAATTTGAGATATAAAATTAATTTTTTTTTATGTTTTTCTGTTAAAAAAAGAATTATTGCAAGATTTTGCTGACTTGAGAAGTTAGCGAAGATTTGATTGTTGGTGTTGAAGATAATTTCTTAATTGGAGATGATTCATTTGTTTCACAATCTGTATTGTCGATAACTTTTCGAATTTCATGCCAATGAAAAGGCTAAATTTATGGCAAAATAATTGATAAAAAAAATGGTCAAGAAATTTTTTGGAAATAATGATTAAGGCAAGTAAAAACTAAAATTTATTATAAGATATCAAATCTGAATAAATAAATAGTTACTAGATTTTATCAATATAAATCTAAAATTTTCAATAATCAAAATAATTGCTCTAAAAGTTGAATGTAAAAAAAATTTGATAAAATTATTTCTACTGCGAAAAAGTAATACAAGAAAAATAGCATCGATATAATATCATTTAACCTAAATAAATTCATAATTATTCCAAAGATTTTATTGATAATTTGAAAATTATGCAAAAAAAAAAAAAAAAAAAATTGATGCAATAAAATATATATCTATATAAATATCGTGTTTTTAATATTTTCCAATATTTTTAGTCTTTCTAGAAAACATTAAAAAATACGTTCGATTTTTTTTTTTCGGCAAAAAAAAAAAAAAACTGCAGTTTTTAACCTATAACAATAAATCTAGTAATTTGTTTGTTTACTCAAATTTTTTCACGGTGAATGAGATTGTTTATTAAAATCTATTATCTATGAAAGCAACACCATATATTTTAGATAAAAATTATGATAAAATTATTAAAAAAAACTTTAAGGTAGCTAATCAATCTAGAACTTTTACTTCTGCTTCACTTTTTAATGAATACCTCTTTTTCTTGATCATTGATATCACTGCGAATTGATGATAATTCACTGATTGTAATCGGTGATTTATCCGAAATTGAAATTGATTCAGATGTTAAATCAGTTGTTTCATCATCCGAAATTGTCAAATTGCTAGATTTACTTGAATCAATAATCTTCTCCTTATTACTAATTTGCAAATCAGTAGTGATTTCTTGATCAATATCAATTCTATCTACCGTTATTTTCTTCATTTCTTCGCTATTTTTTTCTTTTTCCTTCCGATTTATCAATGATTTCCGGAATTCAGTATTTCCAACAGAATTCGACGATAAAACAATAGGTTTCGTTGATTTGACCGGTTGAGAATATTTGGCTTGTTTTTTAATTTCCTAATTATTTGGATCTAATTTTCAACTGTTGCTGCTGATTTTATCATTGTAACAATTATGATACTTTATCTTTGAAATTGTTAATTGCTGATTTTGCAATTACAATAGAATTCCTATCAAACAACAATTTTTTTTTTGCTTCCGATTTTTTTAATTTTAAATCTTTAACTGGAATTTTTTATTACTAAACAGAAATAATAAATAAATTTTGCGATTAAAAAAAGAAAATTAGTTTAAATATAACAATTTCACTTGCCATATTTTGTGATGGAGTAGTCTTGAATGATCCCGATGATGTTGATCTATTTGAATTTTTTTTTTTGTACTTCTGATAAATTTGCTCTTCATGTTGTGGTTTCTGCAATTGTAAAAATTTGAATAATTAATTATTCAATTCATTAAAAATCAAATTGGCTAATTAATGAAGCAATGAAGAAAAAAAAAAAAAGAACCAGATTATAAATCATTCTAAAATACGGTAAATTAAAAATTCATGAAAAGACATTTTTTCTTCTTTTTTTTTTTTTTTTTTGATTTTTCAACTTTGAATTATTAATTGCCAGAAAAATTTTTTAAAAAAAATCAACCAAATTAAACGTAATCATAAATAATATAAATATTCCGATTAAATTACCATTAATTTAAAATCGGATTTTTGATATTCAACAAAAAAGTATGATGTACTACTGGAGGATATCAATGAATCTGGTGATAATGATTGATTCTTGTTTGTAGCTTCTTTCATCCATATGAAATTGGATCGAATATCCAAACTTGAACTTGACGCCTGATTTATCACTGCCATTTCTTTCTTCTGCAATTTTCATTTTTTTTTTTTTACGAAATTATGAATGTCACATATTGCAAATAATTTACACGAAATAAATTTTCAAAATCAATCGATAAAATTATTGTTGATTTGAAGAAATTTTACGCAAAAAAATGCAAAAATTTCTATTTCAAAAATATTTTTTGAATATTCAATTTTGATTTTTTCGTCGCTTATCTTATAAACAATTATTGATGATGATTTTATTTCAAATGAATTTTCTAGCGATCGAAAAGTTTTATTTCTAAATTTATCAATTTTTGATTTTGCAGCAACTTTAATTGCGTTTTTCTTAGATTCCATCTTTTCTTCAGTAGCAATCTTATCACTGGCATCATGTTTCATCTCTGGCATTGTTTGCGACGTTGTCTGATCTTTAAACTTAGTATTTGCGATACTGTTATTCTCATTCTAAAATTAATGGTGAAATTTAGATGATTAGTTTAGTTATTGCAGTGCTTTAGATATTCTTAGTTTTGCAAATTTAAATGCCTTATCTCTGATTTTATACATAAAATAATGATAAATAAAAAAAACGACTTAAATTCATATTTATGAAAAATGCTTTTTTACCGACTGAAGATAACTACGGTAATTAATATATTTAATCAAATTCTTTTAATTAAATTCAATAAAACAAAATACTATTTCAAATTTAATTCTAAATACACAAAATTAATTCTTAATTTCTAAACATTTTAATGAGCATTTTTGACTAATTTCATTTTTTTTTCTTTCATTTATATTTATGATTGGAAAATTTCTCATAACCTTTAATAATATTTTAGGCGAAGGAATGACTGTTAAATTGGATTTTTTTCGTTGCACTATCAAACATTTATCATTCATACTATCATCATTATCATTATCATTATCATTATCATTATCATTATGTGAAGATGATGATTTGTTGGATGAATTTAAGCAACAGCGACGTTGACGTTGACAAAGAAGTTGTTTTAATTGAAAAATTTGTAATTTTAAACTGAAAAAAAAAAAAAAAAGAAAAAGAAAGAATAATATTTAATTTTTTTTTTTTTTTTTTGTTCATTTCATGATTAGAAAAGTGATCAAATGAAAAAAATATCATATTTAATTTGAACAAAACAAAAATTTCAACTTATTAATTGATTTTTTCGTTTTTTTTTTTCTTGCTAATATTCTCACTTACTCATCTCTTGCATCATTTAATTGCCAATATTCAGCATCATAAACATCAATAGTTTTTTGAAGATTTCTCAAATTATTTTCAATTTGATTGATTTGTGCTCTCAATAATTCATAGCTATTCATTTGAGAATGTAATTCATGGCGTAATATGATTCGTTGTAAGACAAACTTTTTTGCTATAAATCGATACTTTTCTTCCTCAATTATTTCCATCTAAAATTGATCAATTTTTTTCTTTTTTTTTTTTTTTTTTTTTTTTTTTTAAATTAATATTTGAAAAAAAAAAATGGATAATTAATCGATCAATATTTGCTCATAATTGTAAAGCTGATTCAGTATGATCAGGTCACCTGAAGTGCACGACGTTCTGCAATAGCTGTTGAAATCAAAATTTCAAATAATTCTCGATTTACGAATACCATTTCATCCAAAATTATTGCCCAATTTGCAGCATCAAAATTCTTAAGAAATCGCAATCATTATGCTTTGCATTTTTGAAATTTCTATTAATTTCCATAAGCGATTTTTATGCAAGCTATTCGCAAAAGTTTTTGAGTCATTAATTATGTTTTTTTTTTTTTTAAAAAAAGTAAATGAAATTTCGAATTTTCTAATTTTTTTAAACAATTAATTATTTTAGCTTTTCTTATATTTCCTATTTGCTTTCATTAATTCACGAAATATTATTATTATTCAATTCTTTACAGTAATTAAAAGAAAATGAAATGATTTAATTGAAAAATAATTGAAAAGAAAACCTGTTCAGAAACTAGTTTAGAAATTTTTGCCAACTGTTCCGAATAGCGTTTTTTTCGATGCTGAATTTCAGCATTGGAAGTTTCACAATTGAGATATAAAATATTTAATTCTTTAAGTCTAAAAAATTATTCAACAAATATTTTGTTAATTTTTTTTTTTAATATGTAAATTGATGAAGCATATTTAGAGTTACGTAAAAATTAGAAATTTAATTTTGTAGCAAATTTATTTACAATCTTAAGAAATTTTTAAAACGATTATTTGAATTATTTAAGAATAGATTGATTAGATTGTAAATTCCATCAAATACTGATCAGCAATTTAATATTTTATAATGAAAATATTTGTTATTGTAAGTTTCAGTTTAATTCAGCTATGTTCGTAATAATAGCAATTTTAAATTCCAAACTTTGGATGATGAAAAAAAAAAAAAAAAAGATGTAAAGGTTGTTTTTTTTTTTTTTTTTTTTTTGAAACTATGAAATTCATTACATGCATATTTTGTCAAATTTTTGTTTTAGCAAATTTTTAAACAAAAATTTCTTTTTTTAGAAAATTTCAGAATTAAAAAAATATATTTCCTTTTTTTTTTTGATTATTTTAAATTTATATTTTTTTTTTTTACAAATTTTGCTAATTATTGGTTAAAACCTTTCTTGAAAACGATGAATATTGATTTCTAATTGACAATTTTCGGTATTTGTCTCCTGTTGAATATTCATCTCGTCGATAATTTCTTCCTTAAGTTTTCGTATCATTCCAGCAAGACGTTTTGCCGTGACGCATGCCTGAACGTCGTCGTCATTGATTTCAGTTATTGTTGCTAAATTTGACTTATCTTAGAAAATTTAAGAATGAATTTAAATTGGAAAATTTATGACAAAAAACGTTTCTGAGAATCTTGATAAGCAAGCATATTAGTTATCAGTTTATCATTTCTTATCATTTCAAGATAAACAAATCACTAACGCTTCTCAGCAATATTGACAGAATACATCGACAGCGACCGATAGGTGAATTCAACAAAAAAAATGATTAAATCATTGATCAGGTTATCTTTTCTTATATACAAATGTCTCAAATTAGCATAACTAATCAATATTATAAGTAAAAAGGAAAAAAAAAAAACCATATTGCTATATTAGCTATGCTTATTTGAAAAATTTTTGTTTCAAAAAAAAAAAATTTCAAAGGTTTGATAAAAATTGATAAAAATGATTCAAATGTAAAAATGTTTGTTTTGTTATCTATATATATCTGAATTTTGCAAATAAAATTATTACACAGAAATTTTTTAAAACAAAAAACTTTTCAAATTTCAAATTAAATTGCATATCTAGCTGATGTATAAATTGAATTGAGAAAAAAAGCACACAAAAATATAGTTTACAAGAAATATAAAAATAAAATGAGTAAACAAAAGCATGCGAAATTCAAATTGCCATTTTAATGAAAAATAAAAATAATTTCAAAAGATAAAACTGCTTAATAAAAATATAATGATCAGATTGTATGATAATTGTCCCAATCAACATTATTGTCTCAGCAATAATTAAGCATTTTCATGGATATTCATCCACTGTAAACTCATTTTTTTCTGCCACTTTAGCGTTGAAGAAAACTGAAGGAAACAACCAATAAATCGCATATATTTGCGAAATTATAAAATTGTTTTTGAAATCTGTATTGAAACATTTCTTCAAATAAATTTACCAATTTCCAGCAACATTTCTTTAGCCATATTTATTCGCTTCGTTAATACTATGTTTAATTTACTGTCAATATTTCTCGTTACAAAAATAAGTTAACTTGTAACTTCAAGAAAAAAAAAAAAAAAAAAGAAAAGAAGAAAAAATGAAAAAAATTCAGGATGATTAAATATGCCAAGCATAAATTATACATCTTAAAAATATAAATGTGATTTTAATTTATAATTTCTCTCAGGATCACTTATTATTCATTGTTATAATTACATCATTTTAAATCTTCTTTTTTTTATTCCATACTGAAGAAATCGCAAATGATGAAAAAAACTAAGCTGTTTTTATAGAAGATAAAAAGAAGTTTTTATAGAAGTATCATCATATATAATTCCAATTGCATGTTTCAATACAATTTCAGATTTATGTCGCAATTTCAATGTATTTTAGTAATTAAACAATTAAATGGATGAATAAAATTATCAGCGCAGCAGTTATTATTAAATAAAACGCCTTGTTAAATTAAACATTAAATCGCATGAAATACAAATATTCCTCTGATTCAGTTAATTATTGATTTCTTTTCTCTTTTGTATATTTTATGCTTGTAAAGGAAAAAAAAAAATCTTTAAAAAGGAAATGAAAAAAATTCATTCATCATTCCTAACCTATTCAACAGGAAAGGCTAATGAGGATAAATAAGTGAATCGCAATTTTTTTTTTTTTTTTTTTTTTTTTTTAAAAATGAAAGGAAAGTTATGTGTACAAATTTGCATAAAATGCTTAGAAATGTATTATTGATTGAAAATACATTCGATCAAAAGTTTATTTGATATTCTAATGAATCAATTATATTCAATCGAATTTTTTTATCATTAGTAAAAGCACCTAAAAGTATAAGCTGGAATGCTTATAGCAGAAATGATTCTTTACAGCAAGACTTTCAAGACTATTTTTGTCCAAGATACAAGCAAATGACCATTTGTCAGTATACAAATAAATGTGTTCCAATAATTAAATCAGCATGATCAATCGGGCTATCGCTGAAATGAGCGAGGAAGATCAGAGAAATGTGATTTCTTTGTCTTAAAGGAAACAAATTGTAACCGTTAATGGCTGTGAAAAATTTATTTCTTTGTTTCTAATCAAATGACTCAGTTTTATGGCTTTGTTAGCTTGCTTACGCTTGTTTTATGGCTATGTTAAATGCTTTAACCTTTGTTTCATACTGCTGTAAATCATACCATAAATGCGCTGTTATGCGTTAACAAAGAAAAGCTTTTTCATGTTACGGAGATGCTCCTTTGTGCATCATTTTTTAAAGGAAGCTAACAAAGGATGCGGTTGGTTCCTTCGTCTGGGTTATTTCAGATTTCTTATTAATATCTTTTATCCCATTTTCTCATATAAATGAATCGTCATTTGCATTGTTTTATTGATATAATTGATTTGTAATTAATTGTTCGTACGTTGTTCTGTTATCTAAATTTCTGTAATAAAGATTTAATTACCGAAGTTTGAGATACCGCGAAATATTTGATAACAATACGATAAAAAACAAGAACCCTTATTATTGTCACGATCATGAAGAACAGCGACACGGGTATATCCAATCACAGGAATTGCATTGCTGTAGTTGCGAACCAATTTAGATTTGCGAATTTATTCATTGTATTGTCAAATGTATTGAAAATATAAGGAAAATCAATGCGATTTCTAATTAGCATTTCAAAAAGTTTTCAGCAGATGTCTCTCGCTAATTAGAACTGATTGAACATTAATTTATGCATTGTTATTCGATTTCAAGCTTACTAATTAGAGGTAATTCTTATGATAGATTCTATTTTAGCAAAATAATTTTCAATCCTTATGTTGAAAGTTTATTTTAAGCACTATTTGAATCCTGCACACTTTTCTTTAATCTCCAATTTTTAGATCTTCCACTTCAAAAAACTTTTGAAATTTTTTTCGGTAAAACTTCTTTTGCCATCTTTTTTTTGATCGAAATTTAGGTCTGTTCAATGCTCTTTTGTATTCATTATAAAAAGAAAATTTTTGAAAATAATTTATATGTAACAATATTCTATTGAAATAAATGGAAAGGATTTCTTTTATTTACCATCATAATCAAGTAAAAGAAGAAAAATAACAATTCAAAAAACTCAGTAATTATTGCATTTGTTTAATTATCATTAGTATGATCAGCTCTTAGCCCAATAATTTTCATATAAAATCTACGAATTTCATTTATAAAATTTCTTCGAAATATATTAAAAATTAAAAATCGAAAAATGTCATTTTATTTTTAGATTAATAGCATCAATTTTGCTTATGTTTTTTTTTTTTTTTTACCAAATAGGTATACATTTTTTTCTCTGTTTTTTTTTTTACTTTTTAAATAACCAAAAAATTTTTTTGCAATTATCCGCTTTTTTAATTTTATCGTAGCGGATTTTCTCCCTAACAGCAATAATGAGTTATCGTTCACTTCGATCGATGATTCAAGAATTCATTTTTTCATGTTTCCGAATTTCATTCGATTATTTGGTAAAAAGGAAATAAGAAAATTTTTTTACAATAACCAGCATTTTTCAGTTATTTTTAACTTTTCCATTTACATCGTCGCTCACTAGGGAAAAAAATTTGTTTATAGACCGGAAATGATACTGAAGGTTTGATATATTTTTATTGAGTATTTATACAAGAACCATGAAATGATGGATCGAATTCTAAAATTCAAAATCATTGACAAAATATAGAAGATATTTAGTGTTTTAAAAGGAACAAAAATAGCTACATTGGCCAGCAAACAAAACAATTTGTAAATTTTTAACAATAAAATACAAAAATGGTTGATCAGCATTGAATATTGCAAAATTTTTGGATGTAACATCAGAAGAATCGATTGCGATCTCGGCCGCAATTCTTGTCCCACTTTCATTCACCTGCAAACATTCTAGTGGTAAATTAAAAGAAGAAATCCAGGTGAATAGCTACATTTTTAATCCTTAAAATTGTAACATTTTACAAACCTCAAAAAAAGCATCATGTATAGCACTGCCACCGAAAATTGGATCATCACTAAGCCTTTTTAAATTAGCATTTTTGCTGAAAATATCCATGATGCCAAATTTTTTCAGAATATCTTCCAAATTTAATTCTTCTCTCAAACCGAATTTTGGCAATTTTATCTAAAATTATGACAAATTTGATTCATCAATAATTTTTTCTTTCTTTAAATTTTTTCACAAAGAAGCAATCAAAAATTTTTTCCTAGTAATTAAAATGGCGCAACAAAACACATGCATAAAAATCAATTGGTAAAAAAGGAACAAAAAAAAAATTAATTACCAAAAAAAAAAAATTATTTCGAATTATTTCTAAATTGTTTCAAATTATTTTTCCAAACTAATAATAAAAAAAAAAAATTGATTAAAAACAACAAAATAGACGACAAGAATATATTTATACATACTAAAGAAAACTTTTCAAATCGTGAAGAAATCAATCTAGAATGTTATGATTTGTAATTAATTATTCATATCTAAATTTATTCATATTCCATTTGTCGAAAATATTTTTTTTACTGTTCGTTTTATCTATTTTTCACTGATAAGTGATTTTGTTTAAATCGATAAGTAGAGAAATTGAAATGAATATTTGAAAAGATTCATATTATTAAAAGTTATGATATTCTAGCTTTTTTTCACAAATAATTTTCAATTAATTTGCTGAAAAATAGAAAATACTTGGTTAAATT
This sequence comes from Onchocerca lupi, assembly GCA_028564675.1. Classification (NCBI taxonomy): domain Eukaryota; kingdom Metazoa; phylum Nematoda; class Chromadorea; order Rhabditida; family Onchocercidae; genus Onchocerca; species Onchocerca lupi. The sequence goes on along the minus strand of JAOVVO010000318.1, from coordinate 48,037 downwards.
ACTTTTACATCAGTTGGAATAGCATTGCTAATATACATGATAAGATCTTTTCCGGTCATCTTTTCACGAATGTTTGATAAATTAAAGCGTATTTTTGGCAATATAATTATCATCTCTACTTCATCACCAATAAAAGGTAATTTGATAACTTGCACGAAATTATCATCATAATATGGTAATTTAGCTTTTAAATGCATCATTGATATCTGAAAGAATGGAAAAATGAAAAAAAAAATGATGAAAGAATAATAAACATGTTCAAATCAATTTGAATGGCCTAAAAATTTGAATGTCCAAATAAATCGATATCTGAAAGAATGGAAATGAAGAAAAGAAATGGAATAATAATAAACATATTTAACTAATTTGAATGACCAGAAAGCAAATAAATCAACGAAGGATGATTTAAATAATTGAAATCCATTGTATTTACAAGCGGATTGTAAACAAACAACAAATGTCAAAAATGAGCAAATGAATATTTCTATTTATAAAATTCAAGAAAATGTTTACTTTTTCCTTTTTGCTATGAGAAATATGAAATAATGATTTGGTTTCGCGGGAAAACTGTTCCTTCCAAATACCTTTAAAATAAATTGCATTGATTATCAATATTTTGGTTTCTGGCTTAACATTTGTTGTTATCATTAATTCCGTAATTTTATGATTAATCTTTTCCAAAAGCCAATTATTAATTTCCTGAAAAATAAAAAAAATTAAATTATCAATACTTTGCAATCATAAATGAAATGAATAAAACTACATGCTGTGTATTTTTTAATGATAAAAATTTTTTAAAATTTTAAAAAACATTAACATTTACTATCTCTTTTCCTGATTTCACCCTTTTTTTTTTTTTCTTTTCATTTCTTCTCAATTTTACTTTTTATCAAATTGATCATTACCTGAGCAAGCTGATTTCTTTGTTCATAATTAAAATTATGCAATTTTTCACCGTAATAAAATTGAAGTATATAGGAAAAGCTTGGTTTTATAGAAAATCCTTCTTGTACATAAAAACGATTTGCTATATTCAATATGTAGTTGTTATTTTTTGTACCAATATTATCTGCCAGAAATTTACCAAAATATCGTTGAATTTCAATTTTTCTTGCATCTGAAACAGTGAATTCAGTTAATTTTAGAAACGATAATTTTATCACTAATTTAGAAACGATGATTATTATCATTCATGGAATCTACCAGTTACTGGTAATTTTCTGGTGATAAGCAAAATGTTTGCTAAGCAGATGTTTTTGTTTTTGTTTTTTTTTTTTTTCAAATGTTTTTACACGATGAATTAATTTTCCCAAAAAAAAAAAAAAAAACAGAATAAATTTGTCATATTTAAAATATTTTATGCAAACTGAAATTACTTCCTCCAAGAATTTTCTGCAATCGTTGCTTTGTTTCACCATCATCTGTTGCATGATAAATCATAAAAAGTGCAGTTGATATCGAAACAGGTGATAAAATTACTGATCGTCCATTTCGCGCTCTTTCTCGTATCAAACGAACAGCAAAATCAAATTGTGCATTTTCCATCCAAGAGCTACAAAAAAAAAAAAAAAAAAAAAAAAAAAAAATTATTAATTTAAGAAAGTTGGAAGCAATGACATGAAAAAAAATTAAAAAAAAATATTAAGATGTCAAGAAAAGATGCGACATAGTTAGCTATGGGCTTTTTTAATTATTCTGAAAAAATTAATTCTTCAGAAATTTTGGAATTTTCTCACATACATTTGACCAAATATCAAAATAAATTGAGTGAATGTAATTAGAAATAGCATGGCATTGATTGCTTGATTAATCAATTCTGAAATAATCATTGAAGCATTTCGTATTCATACGAATAAAACGGCAATTCTCGTAGAAATTATCATAAAAATTACAATTAATTCATTCTCGATTAATCTGCAAAAAAAAAAAAAAAGAAAAAAAAATTCGTATTTTTGCGACATTAGATCACTTGAGAATACAAATTTACAACATAGCATTTTTTCATTTGTTATCAGATGATGATAGTAGTTTATCATCGATTTTCAATTTTAATTTTAATTTTAATTTTTTTTTTTTTTTCATCTATCCGGCGATATTAAATAGGACAAAAGCATTTTCAACGAAGAAATCAATGATTTACAATTGACCACAAATGCATGCAATTTTTGTCAAACTTACAAACAATCAATTTAAAGCATAATTAAACGATGAATATAGTTTACTTTTATATTTTGTTTTATAGCTATTCTGATCTTTATTCTTCACGAATTTATTGCATTAAAAGATTGTAATTTGCAAAATGTCAACAAAATTTTTCCTGTTTCATTGGTACCATGCAGTGTTCGTCTATTTTATTACCAATTTTTAGGCAATTTTTTTTATTTTCCATTCGAAATGTGATCATCTTAAATATTTTTTTCACTGATTTCATTCTATTTTTTGGTTTTTTTTTTTTTTTTACTTTCATGAAATAAAATAAATTTTTGAATGATTTTTCTCTTTTTTTTTTTCTTTTTTGTTCCTAATATGAAGTTTATTTCGAAACGCAAGCATTATTTGACTATTAATGTTAATTCCTTATGAAAAATCTACAGATTGCTGTCAAATGCGGATCATTTCATTTTTTTTTTTTTTTTTAACCTAAAAATGATAATATTTGGGTGAAAAAAATTGTTAATTTATTCAATGAATGCTTTTATGTGGTTGATTTTTTATATATGCATATATTATCAATTAAAATTAATTTGGTTAATTAATTAGAATTCAGTAATCAAGCAGGCTAATATTTGAAGCGTTCATACGCGAAAAAAGTCAATTTTAACTTGTTGAATTTCATCAAAACGAAATTTATTGTCTGGAGAAGTCATTACTGTTATTGGTAGGAATCATTTGAATTAATACTAGCGAAGTTTTGATAATATAATTTTTTTTTTTTTTTTTTGGCAAATTTTGTGCAATTAATTAAATCTATCATGTATTTCTTCATAGCGCCGGTTTTTTTTTTTTTTTGTTGAGTGTGTTTCAAAAGTTTTGTTAATTTCAATGTCGAATTTCCAATAACTATTAAACTTACTCAACTTTATATAAAACAAATAAACAAACAAAAAACAAAGAAAAAAAAGCAAAAAATGCGAATTTTGAAATGTAAAATTTTCAAAATTAAATAATTCTAAACAATTGGTTATTCTCATCTTTTTCACATTTGTTTAAAGAATTCTGAATCTGAGAAGTATGATGCCTAAGTATGAGAATAATTACAAAAAAAGAAAAAAAAAAAAACTTCCCTAACACTTTTCAATATTGAATGATTTTGGGATAATTTATAAATTAATCAAGTAATGATTTATATTTTCAATTTGCATCAAAATATTTGCGAAAAACATTGATAAATGCACAGATTTTGGATTTAAATCATAAAAATCTTTGATAAAAAATAAAAAATTATTTCAAGAAAAATTATTTATTAGAAAATTTGCATTTCTGAAAGAAAATTTTTCGACAAATAATGTCAATGCAATTTGCGATGAAATTCAATAAAAATTAATGAAAATCTTCGTATTCTATTGACTTTCATACTGTAAACAACTTTCAAAAAAAAAAAAAGAGATATAATGAAAAATTTTTGAATTATAATTGGAAAATTTGCTTTAATTCTGATTTTAAGTTTAATTTCATTCTAATTCCAACAAATTTTTATGAAAATTTTTAAATCATCTTATTTTATTAAAGTTTTTTTTTGAATATTTTTATTTCATCTAAATCATTCCTCCCAATTGCTTCTTTAAAAAAATTTAAACCGCTGGACAATAAAACCAACTAGAAATTTGATATTGTCTTTTTAATGCATTTCAAAATTTTTTTATCTTCAATTTCAGATTTCTGTAAATATCCTGCCGATATGCTTCAGTTCAGCTATTTTACTGCAATGTTATTTCACTTATATAAGAAAAATGTAGAAAGATAAAGAGATATGATTAATTAATTCTGACAAAGACGAACAATGTTTTGAAAAAAAAAAAAATGACGAAAAAAGAATAAAGAAATAGAAAAAAAAATTTTTTAAAACTCTAATTACGATATGTTTGATGTTTATTGCAAATAACAAATAAAAGCATATGCAATGTAAAAGAAAAATAAAAGTTTTTTAAAATTGTGAAATTTGAAAGAAATGAAAAATTATTAAAAGAGCGGGAAAACATAAGGAAAAATGAAAAAAAAAAAAAAAAAAAAGAGAAGAAAGTTATTGCAAAAGCTATTTTGATCAACAAATCCTCAGTTTTACATCTGAAAAATTTTTTTCGCTAATTTATTGACAAATTAAAATTTAAAGTTATGTTGATAAATTTAAGTTAAACTATCTTTCGATGTTATTTTGAGAAATTCTCGAAACATTAAGAACAAACGAGGATGCATATAGATTTGTTTTGCAGATAACTGGAATCAATATCATCTTGATAACATCTACTGTTATCAGTATTTTTTTTTTTTTTTTTGTAACAAAGTGAAAATTGATATAATGAGTTACAGCTTCTATCGGCAATAAAAATAACAGTTTTTTCTTATTGGAATTAATTAACTGATTGAATTTATGAAGTGATTAATATTCCGGTAATTTTATTTCAACATTTGCACAAATTATATTTTATATTCTAAATTTTCATTTAAGGGAATTTTTAAATGAAGAATGGAGAAATTGAGAGAATTCAATTTTTACTTTCATTCTCGAGAAATCGATTTTCCGATACTATTATCGTGAAGAATAATATAATTACACTATCAATTATGATGTTATATTCCTATGGATTTATGGGTACCCGAGAAATAAATGATTGAAATTAAAATTCTTTGGATTTAAAAAGTTTACGAAATACTACTCTCAGAGCTCCAAAAAACTTCTTTGAGAGAGTCAATAAGCAGTAAACGAAAACTTCTTATCTAAAAATTTAACAATGAGAATTATCAGATAGCTAGAAAATATTCTAATGATAAGGTCTGATAAGACAAATAACTCCAAACTTTGTCAAATGCTATCAATTTCACAATAATCGATAATAAAGGTTAGAAAAGACATTAGTAATCAAAAGAAGAAATATAGAAATATCGGAAATTTTTTCCGAATCATGAAAATTTAATGAAATTTAAATTTCAATTCTTATTTTCAATGACAAATTTGACAAATTAGGAAAATAATTCATTTGTGCAATAACCTTATTCATCATTTGCAGTTTTTTTTCCTTCCAATCAATAAAATTGTGATTTTTAATTAAAGCTTTTTTTTTATGCGATCATATTAACGTACTAATATGGTTCTTTCAAAACTATCGGAATAAGTTTGTACGAGAAATTGCAAACAGAACAGATTAAATATTATTTATCAATTACATCAATTACAGTAATAAATTGTTTATCAATTACAGTAATATATTGTTTATCAATTACCGTAATATATTTCGGTAATTAAGATCAAATTTCTTCATATGATGAAATATTATTCATGCAGAAAGCAAAAAATAATCTTACATTAGATAGTTATCAGGCACTTATCAAATTGCATAATAAAATGCTAAAATGGTATTTTTGAAAGAACTATTAAATTAAAATGTAATAAACAGAGTAATTAATTTGCTGATTATTGGCATTTTGAATTATTTATATGTTTTTTCTTTTTTTTTTGTATATATATATATTTTTTTTTTGCGAAATTATGTATATATTTTATGACTTAAATTTAGCATAGAAAGAAATTTTGATTCATTCGGAGAATATTTGTTTCTTTCTTTTTTTTAAAATTTTTTTTTAACTTTTTTTTTCTTTTAAATTTTCTTCACCATTTCATCACAAATGCATATGTAACTGATCTTGTTAATTATTCTCGAATTATTTGCATCAAAATTCAAGCGAAATTTGAAATTTTTCGTACTTTCTATTCTTCAGGTTTATCGGTTGATTGTTTTTTCCAAAAATTTACTCTCACCATTATTTGATTTCTTTTCTTTCTATATCAAATTTGATTTCTTTTCTTTTTTCATTAAATAAATCATTTCTATGTCAACTTGCGAATAGAAATTCACCGCAGAATATTTCTTCGTTTATCACCCGAAATCGTTGAGTTCGAACTTTATCTATTTAATCATCCGAAATGTTTATAGCAGTATGAACGCTAAAACTTCGATCGATATTAATGAAATGCTAATTTGATTGTTATGTTTTTTTTTTTTTTTTTTTTTTTTTTTAATTTTCGATCAAAAAATCATTTTATTTTTGATTTTTTTTCCTCTCAAAAACAAGCATTTTGGAAATTTACGCATGCAATTATTTATATTTTTTATCATATCATTCAATCTCGACAAACACTAAAAAATCGTCCATATTTCAGTGTGTGACAAATTTTGAAAAAGCATTTCGAAATCAAAATTCTCACAAATTATTCCATGAAAACAATTACATTTTCCAAAATATTAGCAAAATAATTAGTGTTTTGTTGTTCGTTTGCCGAATTTTGTCATCATTTTATCATTACAACGATTCCTCTTGCTATATTTACTTTTTTTTTTTTTGCATTTTATTTCAAACATATTTAACTACGATAGATTAACAAAATTTGTAATCACAAAATCATCATTGCTTTATCAATAAGTTAAATATTTGCAAGTATGATAAAGATTTGAAAATAATGAATCTTTGGCGAAGTTTTTTTTTTCTTTTTTTTTTTTTTTTAACGTACCCATCATCGGTAAGTTTCAATTTTTTGTGATTTGAATCACACAGGTTTTGGCTATTGATAATTTTTTTTGAGTTTCGTTTGGTTAGCATAGCTTTTTTTGCAAATATCCTAAATATGGCCATAAATAATCGGAAAATATTCAAGAAATAATTTTTTTTTTTTTTTTGTATTTGTAATTGATATGCCATAATTTCAGTTCTTCCAAGATTTTTTGGAATTGCTAATTTTTTAATTGCATTGCTTTTTTTTAAATTTTTTTTTTTGATTTTTTGTGAAATTTTCAACGAAATAAAAGCAAGATAAAAGTACTTCCATGCTTTTTTCAATGCTGAACAGCAAAAATCCTCTAGTACTATCTGAAATTTCTTTCTTCATTTTTCACCGTTAAATATTTGAAATGCATTTTTAATCATATTAATTCTCAAATTACAAGTTGTTATTTTAAGTAATCTATTTTTTATATCAAATCAAGTTCTAGCAATTAGAAAAGTGAACTACAATGGATTATGATAGCAAATTTCTTCATTTCGGTCAAGCAAACAAAGGTGTGCTCTTATCGATTAATCACCATTAAACTGTTCGAAATTATCATTAAATTCATGATAGAACGAAAATAAGACAAAAAATTTAAGCAAATTCAGCAACAGTAATCACGCTTATCCTGATGAAAATGATATGGCGCTCAACATCATCGAATATGATAGTTGAAATATTTGGCTTGGAATAGTGATAAACGATAAAGTGATAATGATAATGATGATATTTTTATAAATTACTGATAATAGCAAACATATTAGCCATAATATTTTATTGATAAAATATTGTTTCAAATATTTTTGTTAATTCCATTTTAGTATGTTGAAATTAACTTTTACATAAATTTTGATATGTGTGATAAAAATCTGTTTGAAGATAAAATTCGATCAAATTATTTTACATAATATATGCATTTATATTTATTGTTTCTTTATAAATTATCATTATTCAGTTCTTAATTTTTATTATCATATCATCTTCCATATGAATTTGTGATAATATCAAATATTGTAATCATCCAATTTCTGTAACAAAAAAAAGAAAAAATATGCAAATGAATTGTTGAAGATTTTTCATGATCTCTATATTAACATAATGCTTTAATTTATTATTAATTTTGCTTTTATGCTTTTCATAATTTAATTTTAATGTTATAAATTATGCACGAATGAATTGTGAAATTTAATTAATAAAACAATTTAATGAAGAGAAAAAAAAATTGGTCACTAATGTTTGGTTTTCTTATTTCAAGTTTTTTTTTTTTTTTTTTTTTTTTATTATCAATTTATTAAATACAATAAGTTCTAAATTTTATTGATAAATATTATTGTTGATAGCTGATATTTTGAAATGTTCTAAACATACATTTGATCATTTTATTATTTGCAAAAATGGCTATCAAACAATCAAAATATCAATATTCAAATATCTTTCAATTTTTCAACTTTTTTTTTTTTTTTTTTTTTTTTTTTTATTGATCAAAACATATATTTACATAAAGCAGATGATAATAAATATTTATTGATACGTAACATATAGTAGAGGAAAAATGCTATAAAAACGCATTTACATAAATGCTAAATTGTGATTTAATGAAAATTTCAATCAATAATACATCTTTACAAATTTCCACTCATAAATTTTCTTTGATAATGAAATAAAACTAGGAAATTTATCTCTTATCATTATCTTTTTTATTTAATTAGATAAAAATAATCATGAATGTCAATATTAGAAAGATCATTTTCTGCAAATTGCCCAAATTATTTCCGATTTTGGAAAAATTGACAGTTGTAGATTTTCTTAATTTATTTTAAGAAATCTCCAAGGCGGTAAATAGTTAAATTTTCCCTAAAATAAAATTTATTTATTATAAACGATTCAATGCATTTGAAAAAATTTAAAAAATAGCTGAAAAAAGTTATCAAATTCGTACACTGATATTCACTGATATGAAATTTTAACAAATCTTTGGCAAAATTATCACTGGCTTTAGATGATGAACATTGTACTTAATTTATTTTTGAATAAACTCAAATCAGTTTGTTCGACTAAAAGAGAGTTATAAAAAAAAAATAAAATAATTTATAATTGAAGAAATATTTTGCTCAAAATTTAGTTTGCAGCATTTTTTAATGTGCAAAAATTTCAAAAAAATTTTCAAAAAATTTCCAAAATTTTTTTTTTTTTTTTTTTTTTTGTATAAAAAACTTTCAAATTTTTCCCTAATTTAATTTTGTATTCTATCAGAAATTTCTTTCTTTTTTTTTTTCTCTCTCTAATATTCATTTTAATTTTCTAATTTAATTTTGGAACGAAATTAAATTTCAAAAAAAAAAAAATTCTGAAAAGTATATTATTCAAGTTTGTTCAAATCAGATAATTGCAAATGATGAAAAATATTAAGAGATTTTTGTTTTAGTTTAAATTTTTAATTGTTATATTATGTAGCAGGCTTTACTTCTTTTTTTTTTTTATCGAACAAATTTCTTCCTCGTTTAATTCATTTAATTTGAAAATTTTTTTTTTTTATTGGCAAAATTATTTTCCTCCCTTCATAATGTTTATATTTTTGGTATTTGAAATTAATTAACGAATTTAAATTTTGGCATTTGAAATTAATTAACGAATTTATACATTGAGGATGACAATATTTACCTATAGAAAATAGTTGATAATATAAAAAAATTACATGAACTGAAATAAAATTGAATTTTAATTTGACAATATGTTTCAATACTAAATCATATAATTTTAATATTTGGTGTTTTTTTTCAAAATTAAAACGATAATGAATGCATAAATAAGAAATACAAATATTTAATTACTAAGCTAATAAATTATTTGAAAGTTTAATCGATTATGAATGAAAATTAAAGTATTTTCTAATTATTTTCAATTATATACGCTTCTATTCTACCAGATATTTTTCATTTTGTTAATAAATGAATTTTAATGAACAATTCAAATCGTCTAATTTCATCAGATATGTCATTATTATGATAATTTTCATTTTTCTTTAACTTTAATTTCTTTGATAGCATTTTTTTCTTTTATTATTATTATTATTTGAAACTTTACTTTGTATGTTTCAAATAGTTTGGTAAAATAAAAAAAAAAAAAAATGAATTTTTTTTTTTTTTTTGTAAAAATTTTAGCAAAAAAAAAAAAAAAATCATACATCGAACGCATTCAAGCGTTAAATTTTTTCAAAATTTAGTTATATAATTAGGTTTTCAATTAACGCATAAATGCATTCATTTATAATTGATGATTAATTTAATTTTGAAAATTTCGATAAAATTGATATTTTCATGCAAAAATATAAATTTCAAAAAATTTTTGCAATCAAATGAGAAATAAATAATTGTTTCATTGCAAAATGAATCATTTTTGTTGCTATGGTAACTTATTTTTCATAGCTAATAATATAATCAAACATAAATAGCTATTTTGCTAATCAAAAACTTTTGCATATCATTTATTTTGCAAAACATATGCCACAATCAATATTACATACAATTATTTGAAATAATAATTTGCATGATTAAAAAGATTATTTTTAAAAAAAAAAAAAAAAAAAAAAAAAAAAAGATAAACTGATAAATTGATGGAAATTTTTTGATAAAATACAAAATTCTATCTTCCGAAATGTACTGGAAAAGAATTTTAGCTTATCCAACAATTTAAATGATCAAATGAATTTTGCCGCTGTAACATTTAAAATATATCTGAGAAATGAAAAAAGGATAAAAGTTGAAATATTTACAATTAAAATTGCGAAAAATGATCAATTTAGTGGATTTAGAAAAAAAAAAAAAAAAAAAAGAGAGAGATTCCTATGAAACAGTTTGCTTGATTATATGAAAGCTTTGCTAGAAATGATATTGCAAAAATTTCTTGTAAAATAAAAATGAAAAACCATTAATAATTAATAATAATTAATTAATTCCTTTTTTACATAGACGAGAAATCAGAAATATCAGAATTATTTGCCATTAAGGAAATGATAAATGAATGAAGAAAATTCATCCTATCTGATAATTTAACAATTGATTAATTGTTACTTTGAAAAGAAGCATCAAAATGTTTGAAATTAATTTAATTTTTAAAAAATAAACTTTTTGAACTGTGACAATAGATCATTTCTCAAATTAATGATATGCTAAAATGAGATTTTTTTTTTTTTGTAAATAAAAAGAAAAATTTATTCATAAATTCATTTGATATCATTTCTCAGCAATAATTTTACTAATGATTTTTTAAATTTCAAAATTTGCAAATGAAAATATTTCAAGTTCAAAATTATTCGTATTCTCTTTTTTACTGACAAAAAAAAAAAGTATGGAAGGTTAAATACCTTCACCAGGAAGAAATTGTAAATTTGAAACTTGAAAAAAAAATGAAATATACCAATTTAATCAAATTGTTAATTTCTTTTGGCATTTGTTATTAGGTAGATTTACATTCAATTTTTTCATAATATTAATTTTCTGCAAATTTTAATTAAATTTTTCAAAACATTTAATACAGTAATGATATTATACATTAAATATTAACCTATCATTGTATTAAATTTCAAATCAAAACATTGAATGATGAGAATTTGACTGAACTATGAAGAAAAAAATATGAAATATGAATGAATGAAATGAAATGAAAATAAATTTAATTAATTATAAAAGATACTAAATCAAATACTTCAAAAAAAAAAAAGAAAAATAAATAATAATAATAAGCAGAAAACGAAATACGCAGAATAGTTCTATCCAAATATATAAATATTCAAATGCCTGTAAAAATAAAAAAAATATTGATTGCTTAGATTTAAATATAAAATTTATTTGATGATAAAAATGTTAATTTAAAAACATAAATATTAACATCGAAAATTAAACTTTAAAAAAATGAAAAGAAAGATTTCCGGGCAAAAAAGTTACATATAGGATTAAATTTGATGAAATGAAAACTTCAAAAATTTAAATAAACAAAAAAAGAGCAAAAAAAAAAAATTAAATTTTAAAAAAGTAATACGATGAAAGATTAATTCAAATGAAAATTGAAAAAAAAAAAGAAGAAAATAAGTTGAAAAGAAATTAAAAATCCTCCTAAAAAAGAATTAGAAATTAGATCCAATAATAAAAATAATGAATTGAAAATTTTTGAAAGAATATAAGAAAGAAAGAAAGAAAATTAAGTCTCTGTTTTAATAATTTATTTAAAATTTAAACTATAAAATTTTTTGCAAAAAGAAAGAAAATAGATATTTTAATATAGAAAAGAAAGAGCAAAAATTAAGTCTCTCTTTTAATAATTTATTTAAAATTTAAACTATAAAATTTTTTGCTAAAAGAAGTGAAAAAAAAAAAAAGGAGTTATTATTGAAATATATTTTCTAAAAATTCATAGATGAATTGCAAAATAAAAATGTAAACATATCATTATGCATATGTTAAAGTAATCATAAATATCTTTTGTTAATTGCATGAAGTAATAATTGTGATAGAATTTGTATCATTGAATGAAATTGTTAAATGTGATATTTAATCAAATACTTTTCTACATGCATATATTTTCCTCATCGAAATTGTCAATTCAATTCTCATACTAATTTTGTCATGCTTATAATTAGCACATTTTATTTTCATACTATCTTTTATGCTATTATTTCATTCACTATTGGTCGTTGTATTTTTGCATAATTAAAAAGTAACTTTTACTAATAAACAAAACCTATTTGCTAAATATTACTAGTTAATAACTTTTTGCGTAATAATAATTTCTACTAACATATATTGCAGAAATGTTATTAAGCAATAATTTCAATCATCTTGCTTTGTCGTTTGTTACTTTATTAAATAGCTTTTTTCTAAATCTATTTTTCTTTTTCTTTCTTTTTTTTTTTTTTTTTTCTTTATTTTGTCTTCTTATAAAAATTATAATTATTAAATTTGAAATTTTCGATTTTTTTTTTCCTTCTTCTTTATTTTTTTGCTAAAAATTTTTTTTTTTTTTGCGTGAAAAAAAAATAAATTGTAAGTATATCGATTAATCTTTTTTTTTTTTTTTTTATAGTTTGATGATTTCAAACATAATTGATATAGTTTACTAATAAGAGATATAACAAATTAAAACTCGAGAAATTGTACTCAACATTGAATTTATATGATTTGTAGTAGTATTTAAGCATACAAATATATATATATATATATATATATATATTATAATCAATGTATGTGTTATAAAATTGATTAATTTAAATTCAAAAAATACTATAAATTTCTAATGAAATTAATAAATTAAGCACAATTTTTTTAATTATTACTATTGAAATTTTTGCAATATTAATTTCGAATAAATAATTGATAAATTATTATTTCAAAAAAAAAAGAAGTAAATGAATGAAGGAATCATTTGTAATAATAATATTTTCATAATTTAAAATTCTAACAAAGAAAACTTGTTTCCTATATTATGATGTAAAAAAAAAAAAAAAAAAAAATTCTTTGGATTATTCGAAAATAAGGGAAAATATAAAAATTAGAGAAATATTTTTTTAAATTTTTTTTATTTTTGAATTTTGAAAAAACAAAATATCAAACAAAACATACAAATATATTAATTTGATCCAAAATTACAACCGTGAAATGTATATTCTGAATAGTTACCGTAAAATTAATAGCACCAAACAAAGAACCAAAATACTTATAGTTGAAATTAAATTTTTTTTCGTTTTGATTTTCAAATTGCCATATTTTTTTTGATAAATGTATTTTTTTTTTTTTTTTTTTTTTTTTTTTTTTTACATAAATGTATTCCTTGCATTTGAAATTTGCTTTTTTTTTTTTCGAGTAAAAAATAATTGATAAAAATATATATGAAATAGAAATCGATATACTTTTTTTGGCAATATATTTTTAATTAATTTAGAATTTTTGGAGTGCAAAAGTTTTTTTCAATCCTGAAAAAAATAGAAAAGAAATGGATAATTGGAATTGCGGTAATATTTGGCAATATGGTTTTACATTACCACAAGCTGATGAACATCATCATCATCATCATCATCATCATCATCATCTTGATGATACATCGATTCCAGTTTTACGTGATCCAATACTTGACGCTACAACGTCATCGTTTTTATTTTGGGATTACGATCCAACTTTTCGTACCAGTATTGGTCAAACTGCTAGCGGTAATTTCACTGGACCACATTGCATTGTACCATTACCACAAATGCCGGTACTGTATTTTACCGTATTTTAGTACGGTATTTTAATTAATACCGAATAATCATTTGATATTTATTTAATTGCAAACTTAAAAAGATTTTTTAATCGAAATTTCATTTTGGATGATAAATGATTGATTGTGATCATTCATACATTGCTATTGTGTTAGCACTAAAAAAAAAAATATCAATGTACGAAATACGCAATGATTTTAAGTTTTGATAACAAAAATTTTCAATTGGAATATAAAAAATTTCTATGAGAATTACAATTAACAAGATCATTGATAACGAATAGCTAGATTACATATTATCAATGTATGAAAAGATGTTATGTAATCTTTAACAATGCTGATAACAATTTTTTGTGTATTATTTTAATTTTGAAATAATTAGATCGAAAGTGTTCACATAAAAACTAGTTTTATATTATTTGTATTATCAATTTTAACATTAAATTATCAGTATTCAATGTATTGATATTTTAACTAAATTACCGTATATTTTTCAAATTAATGAAAATATTTTCAGCATATTAATCTTTTAAGACAAATTTACAGGAATAAAAATTATTCCATTTAAAAAAAAAAAAAAAAAAAATTATTTATTTAAAACAAATTTTTTTTTCCATTTTTTTTTGATTCAGTTTTTTTTTTTCTAATAAATTTTCCACTTACAATAATTGAAATAAGTAAATTTATTATAGGATTCTAGTAATAATTTCACCAGTTTACCTGTACGACAAATGATTACAACAACAACACCAATTTATTCAACTTCATATCCATATACTGTCAAAGATTTCACCGTACCATTATCAACAAGATTATCATCTGAACAAAGGTATATTAAAAATTTACAAATGATTAAATTTCAATAAATTATGCGAATGTAATTTTGATATATTATAATTTCTATGGATTAGAAACTTTTGATAAATTTTAAAAATTTTCAAATTAAAGGCAGAAAATGAATGAGAGAAATGAACTAATCATTTAATCATTCAATAAATTTGTGGCTTGAATTAAATATGGGATAAAATTGCATGATAAATTTATCGAATAAATGGCAATACACTTTTCGTTTGCCTCATTTTTTGATAGATTTTTCACTTTTCACTAAAAAAGAAAAGAAAATTTAAAATTTAAAAGGAAAAAATAAAATGGTTGAATGATGATTGCTTAATTTATTCTATCTAAAAAAAAAATTTCCACAAATACATTGGAATAAATCTTGCATTTCATTTTCACAAAAATTCTTCAAATGCAAAGAAATATTCATACTTTACTGTTTCTATCATTTCAACAAAACAATTAATATTTCCATTTCTAATTTTCAATTTCCTATTTGACTTGCACTAATAGCTTTTTTCAAACTTTTTTTTTCATTAGATATGCTACAGTTCAACCTGCTTTTTTCTTTAAATTACAACATCGTTATCTTTTGCAAAATTTCAATACGAAAATGCATTAATAAATTTGTAAATTTTAACATTTAATATCCAAAAGAATAGAAATTCCGATCCAAAATATATGATTACGAGAGAATTTAATCTTTCCATCAGCAATTTAAAGCAAAAAAAAAAAAATAAATAAATAAATAAATATCATTATTCTTAAAAATTCTTCCATCTTCTTTGGCCTAAATTATTTTCTCCATTAGTCTTTTGAATCATTATTTTAGACAAAAAAATTTTTTTTTGATTTCAAAATTTTCAACTTTTCTATCATTTTCAATCAATAAAAATTTTAACTTTTAATTCAATTTAAAATACTGAAAAAATAAAACTATTATTATTAATCATTAGCATTTCAAAAATTTCTTTCATTACTATTAATCATTTTTCAACAATTTTTTTTTTTCTTTTTTAGTGATAATTGTTGTGTAAAAAATAAAAATGATAAAGCAATATTCTAGTTTTATATTCAATTGTTAGCATTGATCGAAGTGAAGAATGATAAGATATTATCATTCCGAATAAAAAACAAAATTATGTTTCTTTTTTAGTGATAATTGTTGTGTAAAAAATAAAAATGATAAAGCAATATTCTAGTTTTATATTCAATTGTTAGCATTGATAGAAGTGAAGAATGATAAGATATTATCATTCCCAATAAAAAACAAAATTATTCAAATTTCAATGCATTTATTTCAATTATTTCAAAAATTTTTCAGCTATTCGTTACTATCATTTGATACATCTAATACTTTACCAGCATTATCAATACCACAACAATCATTACCTGGAACCATACCTTCAACAGGAATTCGGAAAACACCTGGAACACAATTATGTCAAGTTTGTCTTGCAGCTGCTTCCAATGGATTACATTTTGGTGCAAAAACATGCGCTGCATGTGCTGCATTTTTTCGGTCAATTTATTTTATTTATTTATTTATTTTTTACATTTTTACGCTAAATGCAAGAATTTTAAACAAATTTTTCTAAAAATTTAAACTATCAAAATTTTTTTTTCTTTTTTTTTTGCCTTAATTTAAATGATGAAAAATATTTGAGATAACGCATTTTATTCGAAATGCTATTTGTCAATATTTCAAATTTTTATTGCTCTAAAAAAATTAACAATGCATATATTGTGATAGAAGTGATATGTTGGTTTTTTTTTTATATTATGAAATAGAGAATTTAAAAATTAGATAATATCACGATTAATAATAGTTAATCAATTTTTGCTTATGATAGAGATTGATTGAATATAGATGAATCGGATTTAAGTGATGGATATTGATTTTTAAGTGAATTTGAATGATTATTGAATTAATTACGAATGATTCAGTAATTACTATTATGACTACTGTTTAATGTCTGTTTGAACCTAAAAAATTTAATCTAAAAAAATTTTTCTTTTTTTTGAATTTTTTTTTTTTTTAGACAAAAAATTATTGCTCATTTTTATAGCGAATAGGATAAAAGGATAAAAGATAAGAGATCGATAATGCTTTACAATTTTAAACAATGCATGCAAGCTTTAGTAAATCGAAAGATGAGAGAACAAAGACTTTTGTATCAGATTAAAGAATAAAAAATGGATAAATAATTTAATTGATTGAGAAATATTATTAATTTCTGTAATAAAGAAATTTTTGATATTTTGTGATTTTTGATTTTTTATTCTATCATATTTATATTATAAATTTTTTTTTGATTTTGTTCTTTTTTTTTT
This sequence comes from Onchocerca lupi, assembly GCA_028564675.1. Lineage (NCBI taxonomy): Eukaryota > Metazoa > Nematoda > Chromadorea > Rhabditida > Onchocercidae > Onchocerca > Onchocerca lupi. Next base: position 30,861 of record JAOVVO010000318.1, on the reverse strand, counting down.
TTTGAGAGATTTTGATTTTTTTTATTCTATCATATTTATAATTATAAAATATTTCGATTTTATCGACAATATATTTCTTTTTTTTTTTTTTTGATTTTCTGCTTAAATTCTCTCCCTTTATGCAAAATATTGCATTGCATTAGCAAATATTGAATTTTTATATTCATAAAGGTTTCTTTTTTTTAAATTTTGAATTTAATTTCGTGTCATATTTTATCTTACAAATGCTAAATTGATATCATATAAAGAGGAATGAATGTTTTTATTTACAGCACTATATGATATGATCATAAAAATTTCAAAATCGATGTCTAGTATTTTTTACAATTATTTTAACATGAGATAGAAAAAAACGATTACTAATTAAGAATTTTATCATGATAATACTAATTTGAATATAATTTATCAGTGATTATTTCAGACGAACAGTCAGCGATGAAAAGAATTATACTTGTAAACGATCACAGCGTTGTGATATAAAATTAAGTTATGGTGTGTATAATTTGATGATGATTGATTATTTGATAAATTTTTAAGATGAAATTATGAGAAAAAATTTTTTTTCTTTCAATTCTAAAATAATTTTGTAATTAATTTTTTTTTCTTTTTTACGCGTTCTATAAAATAAACTTAAAAATTAAAATAAGAAAATAAAATCATCGTATAATATGTGCATAGAGTTGAAGATTTTTAATTCTTAAATTTTTTTTTTTTCAATTTTCAGCTACTGGTTATCGTAAAATATGTCGTAGTTGTCGCATGAAACGATGTCTTTATATTGGTATGCTACCAGAAAGTAAGCAATTTTTACGAATGTTTTCAATTTCATATCTTTTAAATCGATTAATAATCAAAAAACATTTCTATTATTATCGTTATTATTTTATTGAAAAAAAATGCAAAAAAAAAAAAGGAATTAATAAATATTAAATGAATAAATCAATAATCAATAATATCAAATGAATTAAATTAAATTTGGTATGCATTCAATTTATGCAATTATTACAACTATTAATTTATTAGGATTGACATAACATTTCATAATTGTTTTTACAATTTTCTAATATAATAATCAATATGAAATTATTGGAATTATTCCAATGAATTAGTGAAATTATTCATTTAATATATTTTCTGCAAAAATCTAAAATTTCTGATGCTTACGCTAAATATGCAATGGAAACAAGTTGTTAAATATTTATTTGTCATTTCAATGAAATTTTCAGCAGTTGGCTACATTATTAATGATTAGTAAAATACATTCTATTCTATCAATCAATCGAATTGATAGTTAATTTGTAATGAAATGAATTAATTAGACAAGTAAAAATTTTTCATGATGAAAAGAATGAATTGATGAAAAAATAAGACATAAAACGATTTAAAAGCAATACAAAAAATTGTTAGATTCAATTATCAAATAAATTTCAATCAATGGTATCAGTTCCTAAAAAAATCAGTTATTTATTTCTAATATTAATTTAAATCATTAAAGATTAAAATGGAACAATTATATTTATTCATGTTTCATTTTTGCGAAGAGATTGATGATTTTTATATTTCTCTCTTTCATAGTAATATATTTTAATTCGAATACTTCAATTAGTCAAAATTTAATTGAAATTTAAAGAAAATCATACACGACTGAAAATTCTATCTTTTTCAGATGTGCAAAATAAAAGACAAAGAAAGGAACAGAAAGAAAATTGCGACAATCAACATGATAAACATGATAATCGAACTAATATCATCAGTGATAGAGAAAATCCATCATTGATATCAAATAACGATGCTACAACAAACAATCTTATTACCGAACTTGAATCAGAATTTCAATGATAAAATTTTATCCATAATTTCATGAAAGAATAAAAAAATGATAAGATAAGGTGGAAATCAAGCATTTAAAAAAAAAGAAAAACATGAAAATAGCATACTGCTAATTTCATGTATTAATACTTTTGAAAAAACTGTAATTCAGTAATCTGTAAATATTTGAATAAATAAATAAACAAAAAAAAAAAAAATAAATGATGCCATGATCACAATTTTTTCTTAATAAAAAAAAAAGAAAAAGAGTAGTACAAATTTAATTGATTTCCAAACCTTAAAAATTTATGAGGCTGAGAAATTTGCAGTATTATTAGATTTGATATTTTAATATTTTTCAAAATATAAATTAATTTCTCATTCATTTCTTTTTTATTCTTTTCAACAAATTGCATCTTTTATTGAATTAATTGTAAAAAATCATGTACATAATTTTAAAGATAAATGGATAATAAAATTTTGAGGTAAAAAAAAAAATGCAAATTAAATTAATTTACGACAATTACTATTGGCTAATATGAATATTTTACAAAGTGCTACCAAAATGCATGCATAGATAATTTCTGAAAATACTTTAATTTGAATAAAATTACTATGATACAATGATGATGATTGCAAAAAATAGTACTCAATTCCAAAAAAAAAGAGAAAAATCAAACATTTTATAATATTCATTTGAATAATATTCAATGTTCAATATTAAAAGATGGCAGTATTGATTGATTGATTGAACAAGCGTTAATTTACATCTAGTTTGTAAATAAATTTAAGAATAGAAAAGGACGGATAAAAAGAAAAATACCGTCAAATAGAGTCAAAATAGCAAGTGTTAAATCAATTCATGAAAAAATTGATATCCATTGATCGATTGATTTTTTTAGCTTCATTCAAAATATTATCAGTAATAGTCATAAGCATCATAATTAGCATAAATCATAAGCCAAGGCAGTATATGAAAGCTGGCCAAATGCAAACGAAGGATACGAAGTATAAATAAGCCAGATAATGAAACGATCTGAGTAAAATAATACTCACAAAGATTTCTGATTCGAACAATTTTTTTTTTTTTTTTTTTTACAATTCAGTATTATTCATGAGATTTTGTTTTTTTTTTTGTTTTTTATTTCATAAAATTCCGATATTATTCGAAAATCTAATTGTCATTTCAATTATTGCATTAAATTTTAAAGAAATACTAGATTACATTGAATTTAATATTGCTTTTTTTTATATAAATGATAAATTAAAAAACAAAAAAGATTAAACAATTTCTAGAAATTATAAACAATAAATTATGATTATGATTGGAAAAAAAAAAATATTTTCCTTTAGCAAATAAACTTCTTGCTTTTTTTTTTCTTTTTAATTACTGCATTAATATTATCAGTCATATGAAAAAAAATGTTTGATAAAATTTACCTCACAAAAAATATTTGAAACTACGCGCTTCTTCAACTTTACCAGTCTTTGTTAATATTAATTATAATTTTCGGATTTTTCCGGCTACACTTATTATTTGATGAATTGGCATTTCATATCTACTTGATAGTTATTTAGCGTTTGTTGATTAGTTAATATTTGCTAAGTTAATACTGTTGATTAGTCACTAAGTTAATACTATTGATTAATTTTCCCGTTTTTTTTTTTTCTTTTTTTTTCTCGATCAAATTTTATTTGATAATTAGCTGAAATTATTGTTCGAAAACATTTATTTATTAACTGAATGGTAAAGTTATTCATTAAAACATTTATTCATTAATTGTTACATTATTTGTTAAATTTGTAAGACATAGCAAGCTAGAAATAATAAAATTATTCAGATTAATTAATAAACTTGATGAATTAATAAATAAAATAACATTTGAATTTAATTGTTCTAATATTTTCAGTTTCAATATATAAACTTAATCATTAATATAAGAGCACAGTTCGATTCAAATAATACTTTCCAGCAAATAACATAATGATTTTCGTTGATGAAAGATATCATTAATTGATCAAATGTTTTGCTTTAATTTTTGAGCGAAATTAATTTTGCGATGTAATTATTTCATATATTACAAATAATTATAACTTTACTTAATGATTTATTTGATTCCTTTATAGTAATTTCTCATAAATTTAATGTAATTTATCATTATCAATTCATTATAGCAGCTAGCATTCATCCCTTTTTTTTTTACCGTTTTGTATCGTTTAGCTCATAATTTGGTGCTTTATTTCAATTGTGTTGTCTTCGGTTGTGATACCTAAATTAGTTTCAGTTGTTGATTTTTAATAATAAGTTCATTGCTAATTGTTGAAATAATAGAAGACATCTAAATTTATTTTTTTTTTTAACACGAATACCATAATTTAATGTTTATATTTGAATAAGTGTTAATTTTGGAATATGATAGTGATACAGCTAGTAATAACGGCTTTGAAAATAAATTTTTAAAATTCGCTGATTCCAACAATAATTTTAATTGCTTTAATTCACGATCTACCTTATGTCCAAGCTTTCCAGGTTGTTGTGACAAGTGCACAATTTGTGATTGTTGTTGTATCATTAATGATTGCTTTTGTAACGTTTTCCAATCCTCTTTCACTGCTTGTTTCTGCGGTTTCTGAATCGGAACAATTGAAGATGGTGTTTGTTTCTTCTGCTGAACCGGTGCAACCGTAGCAGGTGATAATATCGGTTGAGCTGATTTTCGTGGTTGCTGAACGGGACTAGCAAAAAATGATGGTGTTGGTTCAGCTGCTTTCTGCTGTTTCTGAACCGGAGTTGTAGAAGGTGATGGTACCAATTCATTCTTTGGCTTTGCTACCTTCTGTGCTTGCTTCTCGTCTCCAAACGTTTTTAACGGTTGAGCCTGCTTCGGTGCCATTTTAGATTGATCCAATTTTATGCCTGTCGCATTAGGTTCTAAAATTTCTTGTATCGACTTTTGTGATGGTTCTTCCCGTCGCTCTTCTACTTTTGCTGCTGGTTGTTCCTCAACCATTTCCACTTCCGGTAAAACTACTTTCTGTCGCTCAACTGGTTCTGCTTCTGGTAAAATTATCTTCTGTACCGTCGATACCATAGTTTTTTTTGCTGTTAACATAGCAGTATATTCATCGGAGAATTTCTCAGCTTTCTAGAAAAAAAAAAAAAGAAAAAAACGAAAAAAATCATTTATTGGATAATCAACTTATTTCTACATCATTTTTTTACTATATTAATTATCAACTACATTATATTTATAAACTAATTATTTGTTACAACCGAGATATTTATAATATAAATATGATAGAATGATCTTTATATAACAGAGATTAGTAATATTTCTCAGTCAATTAAATTATTTATCCATTTCTTATCCTTTAGCCTGACACAAAACCCTTCGTACATTCACCTTCCGATCTGCTAAAGCTTGCGTGCATTGTCTAAAATTATTTAAATTGTTAGAATACTGTAAGAACCACAGCTTGTGTGCATTGTTTAAAATTGTAAGCATTGTCTATCTCTTATCTTTTATCCTAATAACCAATTCCTTTGTATAATGTATTGTAAGTCACCGCCTACTACAAGACAAAGGATTATTCGTTATAAAATGGAGCTTCTAGCGGACATTGAACAGTAGTAGTCACAATAGAAATCACTGAGTCAGTAGCAATTAACTCAATAATCACTCAAATTCACTCGGCAATCAATACCCTCCACTTTAATCCGATCCATCTACATTCAATCCATCTCTACCATAAGCAAAACGATCAACTGTAATCGTGATATTATCTGACTTTATTCTATCTCCGTCAATCAATAAAAGTTTTCTCATTAATATTTCTGTTAAAATACAAAAAACTTTCGCGACAAATACTGGTATAAGCTTTTATGTCAATTATCACATGACGTATCAATACAAAATAAAAAAAAAAAAAGAAGAGATACCTCTTGCAATTCTGGTTTAGAATTCAATAATCCACAAGCATCAGCATATGCACTCAAACATCGTACAACATATACAAGTTGTTCATCAGTTTGTATAGCACTCATACGCATCGCTAATTAAATGTAAAATTTTTAGTTTTTATGGAAAAATATGACAGAAATTATTCAAAAATTTAAGCTTAATTTTGAAAGGATATGTCGAAATAATCGAATAAAAGGTGATTCATATTAATGTAAATAAAATAATTCTATCTTTTCCTCACTCATTTTATTTCGTAAGAAATTAAATGTAATGTTAGCTAAAATTGATGAGAAATTGGAACATATTGACTTTTTTTTAAACTCATTCTAGAGACCAAACCACATCAACGACAGGAAATGATGTAATCATTGAAGTCGGTGCCCGCTTTGATGGATGCAATTCCGTCCTTGATTAATGACACCCAGAAAGCGCCAGAGCATGGACAAAAACGCAATAGAAGCAACAGCCGACAATCCAAAATCATCAGTTACAGTTAACCTCACGACGATCAACTCAACGCTACAAAGCTTTCACCCTCGCTTCTTTTTCAAACTCTGTCTCTTTATATTTTTGTTATCTATTGTGTGTTGCATCTGCGTATACTGGACGATACCTCACGTATTACATTAAAAGTACTTTGTCTAATAAAGTATCTAAAATTCTTAGTGTCGTAAAGCATCCTTTTTCAACAAAACAAGTTTCGCAACAGGATAATAATAATAATTTGCCAATAATTGATTAATTTTGAAATAATAATTATTAGTATTTGTCAATAAAAGAAATTTATTCGATAGAAAAAAATGAATTTAATTTTATAATTAACTTTCAAATTATTGATTAAATTTAACAAATAATTCAACAAATTCTATACAATTTTTTTGATTGAGGAAGACAATTATTTCTTTTTATTGTATCATCTGTCAAAAATAATTTGCAGTCAAATTTATTGCATTTATTTATTTGTTTATTAAGTGGGAAATTTTACCATACTTCGACATAGTTTTTTTTTTTTTTTTAAATAAATACTCGTTTTATCCTTAAATTCTTTAACTATTTGAAAAAATTTAATAAAAAAATCAATTTATCTCTCATTATTATCTTAAAACACACATATTTAATCATGGCAAAATTTGAACATGGCAATATTAAAGTTAAATTATAATTTTTGACAATAATTAGTATTATCAGTATCCAAATCTAATTACTGCTTTAATTATTAGTACTGCTAGTATACTAAATATATTTATTTCATTTCCAGAAATATTCCTAAAATTGTTGGAAAATTCCTTTTTTTTCAACAATTTTTTTTTAAAAACTTAAAATTCAAAAGAAAAAAGAAAGAAAAAGAACAATCGTACATCTTAATCGTTTAACCATTTCGATAAGTGATAACGGTTTTCCAGATAGGATCTGTTGTAAGCCCATTTCAATAGCAACTATACAGCCAGTACGACCGATACCTGCTGAACAATGAACAACCGTAGCACGATTCAATGATTGTCGCACGATTTTTAAAATCCGAAATGGAGCAAGTACACTTGATGGTACACCTCTATCAGGCCTTTAATAAATTTTAAAATTAACTAAAAATCACTCCAAATTATGGAAAATAAAGAAATGCTAATAGAAAATATTAAAATGCTCATTAAATGTTTTTTTTTTCCTTTACTTTTTGTTAGAATCAAAAATTTTTTTCTGAAAAAGTAATTAATACCAATCTTTCCATCGCAGATGTTTGATAATTAATCGAGTATTCTTATCTTCAGCTTCTAATGTAGATAATATAAAGGTTGTATCCTTGTTTTCATTAACTTCAGCACATAATATTTGTACATCTGTAGAAACATGTAATCACTTTTTTTTTTTTTTTTAATTATTTACTCCACAAATTAATTACTTGTCAAGCATGTATCAAAATAATTCATTTATCTCTTGATCTAATTATTTTCTATCTTTAATATATATATGCTATTAAAGAAATATATGCACGATATTTACAAATAATGGAATAATTAATTTCGGAAAAAAAAAAGAAAGAAATATATAATATGCAATACTTGATGTCACATACAAAGAATGAAACGAAATAATTTCTTCAGAAAGAAGATGAAATTTTCAAAAGCACAAAAATGCAGCAAAATGATATTATAACTAATAAGAAGTAACTTTTGGCTTCAAAAGCCTTACAGAAATGATAAGATGAATGGCCAAGATACAGCTGATCAAATAAATCAATAAAGTGCCATAAAGCATAAGAAAATAAAATCTTAATAACAAAAGTTTACTATCTTATTTAAAATGCTGCTTCCAATTTTTTTTATTTCGGAATGATGGATGATAAAGTAAAAAATAGTAGAAATTCTTTCATTAAAATGAAAAAAAAAAAAATAGAAGAGAAACTAAAATTTTTGCATTTCTACTTTATGATCTTAATAAACAAAAAAAAAGAAAAAAGATATTATCGAATTCCACAAATATTTTCAATATTTTCAAAATTAAGTTATAATAGTTAAATCATTTTTTTTTCTTGCTTGATAATTAAGTTGTGCTTTTATTCATATTAATTTTGTAAACTGATTAAAAATAAAAATTAATTAATCTATGGCCGAAAAAAGAAAGATGAAACGAATCTTAGCAATCATACTAATTAACCTCCGAATGTAAGTGATGAGCCAGTTTCTTGTGGCCAATACTGAAAGCATTTATTCTTGCCTGCTTCAATAACATTGCATAACATAATAATATTACCTACTTTTTCTTGCATTATCATAATCCAGAAATCATTTACTGTTACTTCCGTTGGTCCCTATAGCAATTTGAACAATGAATATATTTTTGAATAACATTAGAATTAATTAGGATATATTTTTCAATAATAGAAATTTTTTTTTTTTTTTTTGAAAATAGAATTTTGAAATATACATCTTGAAAAAAAAAAAAAAAAATGTATCAATACTATTGAAAAAAAGTCACGACTGAAAAATTCGTTTGAAAATCAATTTAAATGATTGGTACTTTACCTGAGTACAAATAAAAGCGTTTAGGAATGGATCGCCTTTAACGTGATTTGCGTGAATGTAATCAGAATCTCCTTCTTGCAACACAACACGTGTTTCATCAATACATATGACATCTAAAACATTTCATTTTGTTAGTATTAGAAAATCGTCTTATCTCAGAGCACATTTTAAGATAAAGATTTATAGATGTATATTATCATTAATGGTATAATTTTTTAGAAAACTTTGCAATAACATATTCATCATTCAAAATGAAATTTAAATTTTCAAAAATCATTTTTATGATATTCAATTATTATATAAACAAACAATAGTTTTGGTCAAAACGTTTAAAGTTTTCATCATAATTTCATCCTTTTATAGATATTATTTTAACATTTAATGTTTTAACTTAATTCATGCATAAATTATCAATCATATCTAAAAAAAAAAAAAAAAAAAAAAAAAAAAAAAAAAAAAACTTCATTTCAAATCAAATCAGATTAAATTTAAAATCAAACCTTTGTAACGATTTTTTTTGAAATTTTTATCGAATGCCGTATGTGATATATTTGGTGGAATATAGGCTTTTAGATAGGTCTGATATTGTTTTATGATTCCATCTACACCTAATTCAAACATTTCCTAAACAAAATTGATATAATCAAAGTAAATTAATAAATTTATGCAAAATTTGTTTTTTCCTATAATGTGTATCAATAATTTTAATTATTGATGAGAATTCAAATTATTGCAAACTTATCACTTGTTTTTTTTTTTTTTTTTTGCACAAATTATTCAATTTACCTAATTATTCTCTTCAAAAAGATTCATATCAATTATGCAAAGTTTCTAATTATTTTGGCAGTTTGTTAGTGAAAAATTTAAATCTTTTTCATATAAATTTACAAAAAATTTTGCCTTCTGAAATAAATTAATAGAAAAAGATCTATTACCATTAAAAAATTACAATAATTCTCTTTTTGTTCATCGGTAACCGGAAAATCTCGTACTTTCTTCTTCTTCATTCTTATCGATTTTTCTTCCTGAAAATATTTAATTTCAAAAATGCTTTAATGAAAATATGCATGTATTAATAATTTGTTATTTGATTTCATTTAATAAAATTATTGAAAAAATTTCAAGAAAAAAAAAAAAAAAGAAGTACACAAAAATAGACCGTAATTTTTTTCTCCGTAATTTTCTTTTTTTCTCGTCTACTCTTACTTTCAATCATTCTTTCTTTTTTCTTTCGCTTTCGTTCTCGTTTACTTCTCAACGAAAATGTGCCAAAAAATTCACCCTTTTCAGGTCTAACTGACTTCTCATCACCATCTTTTCCTTTTTTCTTTTCTCGTTTACTTTTTTCTTCTGAATTTTTTTTTTTTTTTTTTTTTTTTTTTAATTTTTCATTCAACAATGATTGAAAAAATTGAATGAATTAAATACTATATAATTGTAGTTTTTTTTTTTTTTTTTTTTTTCAAAATTTGATTTTTGGTCTTTGATTAATTAACAAACTACGGAATTTGATTTTTGATCTTTCATTAATTAACAAACTTCATTAATTAACAAATTACCTAATGCAGCTTCCTTTCTTGTTGTCGCTGCACTACGTGCCTCTTTTTGACGCATTTTCTACAATTTTTAATTTTACAACAATTAATCATTGTAAAATTATGGAAATCATTAATACTACATGCATATTTTTCTTTTTCATAACGATTAAAAATTTTATAAAAATTTTGTTCATTTTTTCCGGAAAATTTTCTGGAATCAACAACAAATTTTTATTTATATTTATATTCTTTTATTTCTGATATTTTTTTATATTCCATTATTGCTGATCAATAATAATATGTATTCCATATTTGAAATATATTACATTTTCGAATTTTAATTAATTAATCAGGCAAATAATGTATGATTTTTAGGCATAAATTTTTAATTAACATTAATGAATTAAATAATAAATTTTGCTATAATATGAACCATTTTCATGAATTTTTCCATTAACAATTTTCGGTAATCCATTTTTTCACTAAATGCTTATTTGCAAGTGTAAAATCACCAAGTAAGCTTGTTAACACTCTAGAAATGAAAGAATTTCTCATATCAAAAACTTTTTATAATAAAATAAGAAAAATTTGCATAATATGTAGTAATAAAAAAAAAAAAAAAAGAAAAATTAATTATTAAAAAGTATATTTTTTTCAGAAAATAAATAAGCAAATTTTTGTTGTTAAAATCATTTAAATTTTTTAATATTAATATATAAAGCATATGATAATTTTTATAAAAATTTGCCCAATAATGTTTTTCAATTTTTAAATTTATTTAAATATTTGTCAAAAAAAAAAAAATGTGCATATTTGAAAATTTTTGTTAATCTTTATAAATAAATCATTCATTTTTATTTTAACAACAAATATTTGCGCATTTATTGTTGCACGACTTTCTCTTATTGTAACGATAATTAACTAAGATTAAAATCGAATTTAATGATCGAAGAATTTTGCATTTGACAATTACCCATAAATTAACGTTTCAATGATGATCTTTAATAATTTGTAAGATAATAATTTTAAGCAAAAAATTGTTTTCTTTCTTGTTTAAATTGATTTTCATTAAGTTTTTTTTTTTTTCTTTTTTTTTTTTTTTGTTTAAATTAATTTCCATTAAATTCAGTTAAAAAAAAAAAAAATGTCAATATGTTCCGATTAAATTGAAAAATAAAATTATCAATGAAAATATATGTTGAAGAAAAATAGATTTTTCAGATATAAATCATATGAAATTTCAAAAATTATCGGAGTAATTATAATTTCGATAGCATTTTTTATTCTTTCCATAATTGGTTTTAGTATTATAATACGCTATCGTATTAGACAAAAGTATTTTTTCTTTTTCATCCAAAATATTTTAATATATTATTTAATATTTAAAATTAAACTTGATCAATTTTTAATGATAAAAATTTTGTTATCATAAAGTATTTTATTTATTATTTCAAAAATTTAAATTAATATTTAGATTAAATCATTTCTTTTTAAATTATTTTTGTTTTAGTAAATTAAAACGAGCACAGGAACAAGCTCAATTATTTGATGAATTAATGAAGAGAACAAAAGAGAAGTATAAAATGGATAAACAATTATCTATGCAACAAATACATAAAGATAATATTTCAGAAAATACAAAATCAATAACAAAGTATTTTATCATATCAATTTGAAATTGAAATCTTTCTCTTTTTATTACTTATCATTTACTGAAATAGTATAATTGTTTTGTTTGCTTGAAGATAACAAAAGTGATAAATGATAAAATTAACAAGAATTTTAACCATATAATATGAATATTTTCATGAAATTTTTCGATGAATTAATTGAAAATTAAAATATAAGAAAAAATAACATATTTCAATTATTTATTGAAAGTTACAAATTTAAATTAGTTATTGGAATCTTTTTTTTTTCTTGTTTTTTTTGCTTACCCAACAAAATATAAGCTTCTTTGTTTGGCATGAAAATGATGAAATGATAAAACTCTGATATATAAATATTTTTATCAAATAAATAAAAATGAAGTATATAAATATTGATTATTCATTGAAATAATAAATTTAAATTAGCTGTCGAAAAAAATTTTATTTTATTTGATATAATAAATTGAAATTTTATGCTAGTTTCTTCATATTTCTTTTATTTATGATTTTATTAATTCATTTTATTCTTCATGCTATAAAATTATAAAATAATTAACAAAATTATTATAGCACAACGGTCGAATCAATAACAATATGAGGATAATTATTCAAAAAAAAGAAAACGACGATATCAAATAATGAAATTTTAAAATTAAAGATAAATATAGTCGAAACTATAATTCGCACACAAATATCTCGAAGTATACTTTCTGCAAATGCAATTGGAATTAAGAAATTTGATGAAAATGATGATGAAGAAAGCATAAAATTATTATTTAACATTAAGTTCAATTGAAATTGCATAAATTATAGATAATATTTGTAATAAATTATTATTTCAAATTAAATTTCCATTATTATTATTATTATTATTGTTATTGTCTGTAGAATATAAACAATAGTTTGTTTCTTTGTGCAATTAATTTTGTAATGAAAAATTTATTCAAAAATATTCTTATATTCATACTTGCTTTTTTTTTTTTTAAATTCAGATTCATACTTAAAAATTTTCGAATTTATTTACAAATTAAAATTAAATGATTAAATTTTAGTTGAAAAAATGACGAACAACATATAAATGTTAGTTCTAGTTTATTATTTCAAATTCAAATTTCTTATTATTATTATTATTATTATTGTTTTTTATCACTTACTAGCTAATCGCAAATGGATCGTAAATGAATCGTAAATGTTCCACGTGACCGATCTAGCTGATCTTTATAATAGAAAATTCGCTCACCTACTTTTACCTGTCACAAATGCAATAGGTATATAAATATATAAAAATGCACCTATTCGAAAGCAGTGTTTTATCAAAATTTCAAATCAATCGATAAAGAACCTGAAACATTGTGTCAAAAGCCATAATGAACATTTGCTTTTTTTAATTTTTATAGATTATTTGGCATTAAAATATTTTTTTTTTTGTTCCTTAATTTTGTACTCTGTGACTATTTATTCCTTTACACCTATTTAAATTAATACCGAAAATTATCTTTATTTAATTATTAATTATAAATTTAATAAAAAAGTCTATATTTGATTTATTTTATACTGCACCATTTGAATTAATACTACAACTCAAGCAAGCGTTCAATTATCAAACTAATTTTTTTCATCCCTTAAAATTCCATGAAAATTGCTATTTGGAGAATACAATTTTCGCAGTCGCAGTTCTTATCAGCTTTTTATCAAAAAAAAAAAAAAAAAAAAAAAAAAAAAGGGGGAAATATGAATTAATTGGAAAGAGATTCATTAATTTCTAATTTAATAATCAAAAAATAATTTAAAAATATTATTACAAAAATTTAATAAATCATAGGAAAATGTTAACAAGACAAAGACAATATAATTAATAGTTTATGGCATATTTTCTCAATATTTTTGTTCATATACAATTTGTTTTTTTTCGTTTAACTATTTCAGTTATAATGATAAAAGGAATTAGTTAGTAATTAGAATTTCAATTATCAAAATTTTTTAACATTTAATACTTTTTGGCTAGAAAAAACATCAATACCTTTTAACATTCAATGCAAAATTTCGGATAATTTTTGGCCAATTAATCATATTTTTTTTTAAAAAAAAAAAGTATTTTCAGCTAGCAAAGAAAATATTAAGTAGCTTTTGACATTGATTTTTGGAATATTTGATATTTTTTGGCTAAACAATAAGTTTAATTTAAATATATATTATTTACAGCTATTTTTTCTTTTTTTTGTTTCTCCATGTCACTTCAAAAACTTTAATGTGTAAAATTTTTATCAAATGAATGATCAATTCATAAAGACAAAAATGCTAAATTTATCAGCGAAACAATGCATCTTTGATAAATTATTAACTTTTAAAAAAATTTTTTGATATGAACAGATGAATTTGAAAATTTATCAGTAAATTTATTCATAAATTTTATTAATACTTCTACAACCAGTGAATCATGTTTATTCCAAAGTTTTAATTTTTTCGAACATCAGGAATTGTTGCTATTGCGATATTTTTGGAAATAATTTGCGAAAAATTTCGCTACTTTTGTTGCTGCCGCTATTTTTACTATTATTTTGTTGTTATTGTTTCTATTGTTATCTTTATTGTAATTATTACTCTTGTTATAGTTTGTTTTTGTTAAATTAAATTATCATTTTTTCTGTTGATGAACAATTTCAAGATTTTAAAATTGCACATTTGTTGCATCTGGAAAATGTGTTGCATTGTGCAGGTCGAGAAATGCGTTTTGTGTTGTGCAAATGTAAATGGAAAAGTAGTTTGCAGCATGCGTTGCGTGCATTTTCGTGATCAGTTGCAATAATTTAGTGGACTAATTAAAAAAATTTTTTTTAGTACCATTGAGCCAATTGTTTATCTCTTGACTAGGATTAAATTTATTTTTTGTTTTTTTGTTTTTTTTTGTTTTTTTTTTTTTTTTTTTTTTTTTTTTTTTTATATATATATATATATAGCGGATAATATGATCAACATAATTATTTAATATAAAGTTATTGAATTTTTACACTTTAACTAATTAAATTGGACTAATTAAGCTAAAAAGGGGCATATTTTATTAATTAAGTGCGCTTTGTAATAATTTAATCTAAATATTTCATATTCGCTAATATGATTTTATTCCATATTCGCTAATATGATTATTCTTTATATTAGCTAATAATGCTAATTATCATCTAATCTGATTTTCTATTTTGCTATAATTCCCAATTTCTACTAAAATTGTTGAATCGAGTTATTGATAGATAATTTTTGTTATTCATCTTTTATTTCACAGCAGAAACTTTTTTTTACTTATACCAATGCACTGGTCGATTATAATAGAATGATCTATATTATCGCTTTGTTTATGTTTGTTTTTCAGGTTAATTTTCTCTATCCACGAAAAGTTTTATTATCGATAACTTAGAAAATGTTTCGCCGAGATCGGAAGTTATTCTTAAAAACATACAAGGTTGTCTTTTTATACATTTCCACAAAATATTTGATTTAAAATATTTGTTTAATTTACAGAATGAAATTTATGAGTAACAAGTTGATATGCTGTAAGTATGAATCTTTGAGATTTATCATATGGAAGTTTAATCGTGATATTTAGTAACAAATTCCTCAAAATTCGGTCGACAGATGGCCAGTATAGCAATGAGAGACAATATTCGGGTTGATTATCTTTATTATTTCTCTCAGGCTTTGGTACCCGCTGTACGCAGACTAAGTCTTAAAGAGCATCAAGGTATATCATTACTTAAACAAGCTAACATACCTGTTGCTCCGTTTGGTGTTGCCCGAAATGCTGATGAATTATATGAAGAAGCTCGAAAAATTGGTGAGTTTATAATATTTGAAACTTAAAAATTGTTATAGAATGTTTTAATCTTCGACAGATTGTTTCTAAGAATTATACTGTATTCATTATACTATACGGAAGTAGAAATTATTACAATGATTAAAATGAATTATTGCAGTTTTTAGGACTATCAGTCATATATCATTGTTGAACTGTTGTAATTTAATTGCAGGCGGCAAAGATCTTGTTGTAAAAGCTCAAGTATTGACAGGTGGACGAGGAAAGGGGTATTTTGAATCAGGTTTAGAAGGTGGAGTACAACTCGTTTTTTCGTAAGTTCCTTTTTAGCTTCTTTTCCAGGAAAATAAGAAATGAAACACATAAAACTCATCATGTCATATTATTTTTTGTTCTTAGAATACCATATTAAATTTTCTAGTCCTGAAGAAGCACGTGAAAAAGCTTCAATGATGTTGGGTTCGAAAATTTTCACTAAACAAACAGGAGCGCTTGGTAAGCTTTGTGATGAAGTAATGATTTGCAAACGATTATTTACACGGCGAGAATTCTATTTCTCCATTACAATGGATCGACATACCGGAGTAAGTTCATGTCATGAAATTGCATTTTTTAAATGCAAGTTTGGTTTTTCTCTTCTTTTTCTTTTTTTTCTTTTTTTTTTTTATAGTCTAGCTGCATATATAATTTTTCAATTTTTTTAAGAATATTTATCCTGCCATTATATATTTTTTCTTTTTTCGAAATATTTCTTCCTTTTATTTCACTTTTCCATATTCACTTATTTTTGATAAAGGTCTTCTCCCTTTTCTGAACAAAGTATTCATTATTATAGGGTCCAGTAGCTATAGGTTCATCGAAAGGTGGTGTTAACATTGAAGAAGTAGCTGCCAAAGATCCTAACGCTATCGTCAAATGCCCGATCGATATATTTGAAGGCATGACAGATGCAGAAGCAAATTCAATGGCTGATCAAATGGGTTTCAAGGTTCTTTTTTTTTTTTTTTCTAGATTTTCAAAATTAAAGATTAAAGAAATACTTCTTTTCTTTGTTTTCACTTATCCATAATCGAAACGAGAAAATCTACTAATCAAGAACTGATTTTATACAAGCTTCGTGTTTAAGCAAAAGTTCCGACATTGATTATTTTTTCTCTGTCGCGAGAATTGTAAATAGTTTTCCAATCCAGAGAGACCGATAACACAATATCTTATAATATGAAATAAAACCTGAGCTCCTTAAGTTCCATCATTCTTAAACTAGCTCTGATTTGATGAAACTGCAATGATTGACTGAGTGGATTTTCAGGATAATCTCATGGTACAAGCAGCGGATATTTTTAAGAAGTTATACAATTTATTTATTAAATATGATGCAACACTTATTGAAATCAATCCAATGGCCGAAGATATCAGTGGAAATCGTTGGTTTTGATAAATTCTTGAATTTTAACGATCTTTGGGCTTTCACAAGCGATACTGTTCATGTTATCCATTGAGATATTGCATTACTGGTGGAAGTTTTTATGTGAGGCGAACTTAACTCTCAAATTTTCTCTGTATCTTTTAAATTGATTTGTTAAATGGAATATTGAATTAAATTATCTGGTGGACTTAACTCTTTAATTTTTAGAGGAAAGTAATTTTACATATTTAATCATGAAATTTAGCATTAGAAAATCCATTAAGACTTATCCATCTCAGGTATTGATGTGTCAAAACAAATAATGTTACTTTACCTTTAGTCATATCTCAATGAATCAAATCAAAAGAACAAAGCATTTATCTTTAATTTTATTTTTCTCATTTTCTGAATTTTTGGTTTTCATTTCCTATAAATTTAGCGCCAATTAATTTATCTAAAATTTTCATAATCTTCTTCTCTTTTTTTTTTTACAGTTTACTGTTTGGATTGTAAACTGAATGTTGATTCAAATGCAAGTCATCGGCAACAGGAGTTATTTGCTATGGAAGATAAACAGCAGCAAGATCCTTTGGAATTGCGCGCAGCAAAAGCTGATCTTAATTATATTCGACTGGATGGTAGTATCGGTTGCATGGGTAATTTTAATGTCCGGATTTCTCAAAATAGAGAGTTTTATTTTCCGAAATTTTGACGCGCCAATTTCTAGAATTTATAATATTTCATGGTGAGTTTTTACTGAATTATAAAAATTCCAGTGAATGGAGCTGGCTTAGCAATGGCAACTATGGATATTATCAAATTTCATGGTGGTGACCCAGCGAATTTTCTTGATGTTGGAGGTAGTGCTACCATTGAGCAAGCTGCTGAGGCTTTTCGAATCATTACTGCCGATAAAGATAAAGTAGGAAGTTTTCTTTATATTTCTAATTGAAAGTTAAAAAAAGACTGTCACTTCTCAATTTCTTTTCAAAATATTTCAGTGGAACCGAAATTGAATTTATAAGAATTTAGTGAAAATTATGACTTAAGCATTATAATGCATGTTTTATTTTGTTTCAGGTTAATGCAATTCTTGTGAATATTTTTGGTGGTATCATGCGTTGTGATGTTATTGCGCAAGGTATGATCAATGTTGCTAATGAAATTCAGCTCAAAATTCCTGTTGTTGTTCGCTTGCAAGGTTAATTTTTTACTGCTTTTTCTTTTGTTTTTATATTGTGAGAAGAAATTTTTTCTGGAAAAAAACTCTTTATCCGATGTGTTTCTTTCAATTTAGGTTGCTTTTCATCTTTTAACTTATTTTATTTTTCTTACTGTTTTATTCCACATCAATTATATATTCTATATTTGTCTTTCTTGCATTTATATTTATCAAGCTGAGCATAGTATTCGTTTGATAAAAAA
Source organism: Onchocerca lupi (assembly GCA_028564675.1). Taxonomy (NCBI): domain Eukaryota; kingdom Metazoa; phylum Nematoda; class Chromadorea; order Rhabditida; family Onchocercidae; genus Onchocerca; species Onchocerca lupi. The sequence continues at coordinate 12,248 of JAOVVO010000318.1, read as the reverse complement.
TGTATAGTTCAAAATATTGTGTTATAACATTCAAGAATGTTATGACATATATTCCATATTACTCTAAAGTTTATTTTTTCTTTACTGTAAAGATGGATGGTATATACGTGAAGGAACGTCGAAAAGTACATTGTGACGATACCATAAATGATTTAAGGGAATGTAGTTAACAATGTAACATTAAATTAAGCACAGAGTTGATTGATGGTTGGATTGAAAGCTTTATAGATGAGGGAACAAGAAGAAGTAATGAAAGATTAAAAATAAAACATTTCATCGTTGAAGTGATAAAACTGGGAGCAGAGATAAGCTTGAACTTATTCATACAAGAAAAGAAACGATTTTTTTTTTTGTTTAGGTACTCGTGTTGAAGAAGCCAAAGCACTAATTGCAGCTGCTGACCTGCGTATGCTTGCATGCGATGACTTAGATCAAGCTGCGAAAATGGTTGTGAAATTATCAGAAATAGTTCAGTTGGCACGATCAATACCAATTGATGTTTCTTTCCGTCTTCCTTCTTAAGTTTTAGTTCTGGTAGAAAATAATGTGATAATAGTATGTTGACAATGTTAGTATTAGCATATGTATTTTCTGATTAAATTTCAAATATAAAATATTTCGCAATCCCAATTATCATATTATCTTTTTATAATATTCGTCTATCTTTTTGCACAGTACTTGTTTTTTTTTTTTTTATAATCACTTTTCGTTTCAACCGAAAAAAAGGTTGGTCTTCAAATGTTAGATGGGTTCTTCTGATTTTTTTCTGAAATTTCTTTGTTATTAATGAATTGTGAATCCTGTTTCCTAAATTGAAATAAAAAAAAAAAAAATGAAATTCAAGCAGATTAACAGCATTGTAAGATTTTAATTTTTTCCTAATGATATTGTTGAATTTTTTTTTTCTTTTTCAAAACAAACATTCGAAGTTGACTGTTTGAGATTTCGATTTTATACTACTTTAGCAGCATTACCAAGCTAATAAATAATGATTGCCGAATTTTCGAACAAAAAGCACAAATATGAAAACTCCTTGCTTTTTGCTCGAAAATTCGGCAACCATTATTGAAAACTGGATCTCTAATTAATCCAACAAATAGTGCGATTCCCAGTTGTAAATGTATTAATTCTCAAATGTCATTTTTTGACTACGATTTTATTCGTGTAGATTTCTTTCTTTCTTTTTTTTTTTTTTTTTTTTTTTTTTTTAATGCTTATTTTATCATCTATTCAGCAATTTTTCCATTTCTCATGTGTCATTATTTTTTTGTTCCTGACCCACTTGCTTATTAATTAGCAAATCTCAGTTCGATCAAAAGGCTCATTGGTTCACGATGATAAATTTTATTGATTTATATTTTTTTATTGATTACGGAAGAAATATTTTCATATTTGCTTGGATGAATTTTCTCATTATGAAAATGAGCTTCTATTTATTGTAAATTTAGTCACAACTTTTGTGGAACAATTCGATAAAATTATCTCGATTAAAATATGAAAATATTTATGTTGTCAATAATTATATTAATTGTGATTTAGCTATGAAACCAATTTTTCTATGTTTAAAAAATGATAAAGCGGATGATTGCCATTCATATTAAGTCTTAACTACTGGCAATAGATTATCCGGAATTCGAAATTTCCAGAAGGCCTATATCTGATTTTATCGAATGAAATAATTGTGCTGTGTCGAAATATTAGATGAATCTTATGATTGTTTCCTTTTCGTAGATTTCAACAAAATTATTATAAAACTCAAATTATCGTTAAAGTGAAGTAAAAATTGTTTATGTTGTTGCCTTTTATTTTTATTTTATTTTATTTTTTGAATTGTAAAACTTTAGAAAAGCACTTAATGTTCAACTGTATACAGATGAAGTTTTGTCCATCCCGTTTGCGTGTTTCCATGTTACTCTTAGCGTTTATTATGTTATCATAAACATTGATTTCATAATCAACTTTTATTAGTAATTAGATGAGGATAAGAATGTTTTCTTTTTCTTTTTTTTTTTTTGTAGATTGAAATTGAAGTATTTCTAATATTTTGCAAACTTTTTATTGATTATATTTACTTGGTAATGATTATTTCTATTGTAATTCTTCCTTTTTTTTTTCTTTTTTTTCTTTTGTCGTTTGAAATAATCTCTTCATTTATAGCTCATTTTTAATTCATTTTCTTTTTTATCTTTTTTTAAGCATCATCATTTTCTTTTTTTTTAAAGCATCCTAAGCTTTGTTGTAATAATATTTCAGATTAAACAAACAAAATTATACAATATTCTCCTGACGACAATTTATTTGTTTAACATATGAGAGGTATGATAAAAACTACTTCATTATTGATTTGTTCCTCATTTACTTTTCCACTTTTCCTTAATCATTTAAAGTATATGAATAAATCATATTATTTCATTCAAGTTCTCTCCTTTCAATTAAGGTTTTATAAAATATCCCAATTGATTAGCTTAGCTTAATTTTTAATTCAATGCTGAAAATGTTAAATAGATTACATGATGCAGAATTATAACAAATCATTTGTGTTGATGGATACTTCTATTTAAATTTATAATTATAATGCATTTGGGAATAGTATTTTGCCAATAAAGTTTTTTTTTATTAAAATTTTAGGATTTTTTTTTTAATGATTTAAAAACAACTCTTATTGATATGCTTGTTTATTTTAAAATGTGAATAATTTCAAAAAAAAAAAAAAAAACAAGGAAATAGAAATTGTAAAATAAGACAGAAAACATCATTTATAAACTTTTTTTTGTCATTTACCTTTCTATTTTGCAACGAATTTCATTTCAAACATTATCATTTTTATTACATTACAGTCATTTACGTTGCTAGCAAATCTCCTATTTAGAAAATTTAGTTTTTTCAATTAATTTTAGGTTTTTTACGACTAACAACATTCTTCCGTCAAACGGAGCATTTTCAAAGTAATGGTTTGTAGATTCATTTTTTAATTTTACCTTTAAACATTCATTGATTGTAATTTGCCAGAAGCAAACTTTCTCTTTTTTTCTTATAAAAATAGCTAATCTAGTTTTTGATATCTGATAAATCTACTATCACATTTCAATTGAATATGTTTTTTCAAAATATCGTAATATTTTCCAATTAAAATCCGTAAAAAAATAAAATGGAAGATTTCTTTTCCATTGGTTTCATTTATTAAAGAAAAAAAAAATTAAGTTAAAAAAGAAAATTAATAAGTTAAAAAAATCGGAAAACTGTTTCTTATCTATTTATCAGGTTGTAATAATAAGGAAACTTGTTACGGACAATTAGAGTAATTAAAATACTTGAGATTAATCATAAATATTAGAATTTGTGCCGAGCAAAAAAGTCTCTTAAAGAGTGCCAACACTATTTGCTTATAGATGTATTTTATAGTATATAAAAGAATTTCTAATTTAAGTAAAATTAGTAATTAGTGATTTATTTCAATTCTTTTTTTAAAGACAACTAATATTTTTTTTTTCATAATCTTATAATATATAAGAATGGATAATATATTTGTTTTTAGGATTAACAGGTATGGCAACATTAACCATCAAACAGGGCATCGATCCAGAGCTACAACTCTCTAGAGATACTCAGATTTTATTAGTAGGCAAGAAAAAACTTCTAAAGAATGTCAAATTCGATGACAGTATTGCCACAAAGTTTTCGAGTCTTGTCACTTCTAAAATTTGGGATTCATTGATGGAAACATTAACTGAAAATAGTCCATCAACAATACCACTTCATCTAAATTTAGCTACCGTTTGTTTTTAAAAATATTTTCTTTCGAACAATTACATATTAACATATTAAATCTTTCGATATATTTTTTTTTTATTTTGAAAATTGAGAAAATGAGTTTAATGAAATAAACGAATACTTCTGATCTATAACCTTTGATATTTGCTTATAGATGGTACATGTAGTATACAAAAGAATTTTTATCATATCATCCTTATCATTAGGTAATGTCTGATTGAAAAGAGTAGAGATGCCTGGAAAGCTATAAAATTATGACTGTTATCAAGAAATTCACTTGATATTATGACTTACAAGTTATCAAAAGAAAATAATATTGATTAAATCAGAAATCTAAAGTAATGATATTAGAAAAAAACAACATTCTTGTACTATGTTTATATTGATATAGCACAGTAAATAAATTATATGGTAGGTTTTGCTTATATATTGGGAGAATTATATATGGTGAGGAATTGATAGATGATAGAAATTCTCTCCATTCCATTTAATTGTTGCTTTAAAAAAAGAAAAAAAAAAGATGAAAAAAAGACTTTTTAAATTGAATTTTTTAATTTGAAATTTACTTCATCATTGATTTTGAATTTAAGGTTATTGCTGTGGCAGATGAACCGAGTCGACATAATGCACCCTCAAATGCTTTATCGATTTTCAAAGAAATTAAAAAAATATCCCATACAGATGGGATTAAAGTTAGATTTCCTTATTAATATTTTCATAATTTTTGTTAGTCAATGATGTCTTAGAATTATCATTTCATTGAACAAAGATATAGCTTTATTTGCTTACTTTCATTTCTTTTTATTTTTATGGAACATGTCTCAAGACTTTCTCATTGAGAGAAACACCCATTAGCGGACTGATAAATATTGAATGGGAAGTAGAATGTTTTTAGGTATCAGTGAAAGTAAGCTATTATTAGAATGAAATTCAAATGAATTAGGCAAGTTATTCGCAAAAATTGTAAATATTATACAATATCATGCGAACAATTCCTTACTAAAAAAAAAGCTTCGGATTTTTTTCTCATTTTATTTTCTCATCGAGAAATTTTTTATTTGAAAAATTGAAAAAATTAAAAAAATGAGTTGTTCATTGTATAGTCCATTTACTGGTTAAGCTTTTCCTATTATTTAATTTGCTTGCCATACTTAAATTTTTTTATTTATAAAAAAAAAAAATTTATTCTTAAATTAAAAAAAGAAAAAATGCATTTTAGAATGTTTCTGTTATTTTATATGCAATGCTAACGGATCTATTTCCAAGTGTTGCCGCAATAGCACGTTGTTATCCGCTTTATAATCGATTAACAGAACATTCCATCAAATTGGAAAATATTCAAATTGAAATTATTGTTACAGATGGCGAGGTACACTTTCCATCTTAGATTAAATTTCTCTTTTGTCTTTCTATTTTTTTTTTCTATCGTTTCAAAACTGATAAATATAAATGCCAAATAACTTAATTTCATTCTGAGAAATATATTAAGAATATCTAACTCAATTTCTTCAACTTTATGTGACATCCTTAATTTATCATTGATACATCCTAATTTTTAAGAAGCTCTTCGAAGCCATATTATTTGTACCGAAAATTCTTTTATTTGTTCTTTTGATAAAATAATCAAAATTTTAAAACTTATCTATCTAGATCATTTAGATCAAAATAGAATATAATAATTACTGAGATGATATAATTATCTGTTTTTTCTTAATAATTTTTATCATTATTTAGAAACTTACTGATCGTGATCTGTTGTTCCTTCAAACGTTAACAGAATCGATTCGAAATACTGCTCGCCTAACTGATATGCCATATAATGAACTTAACACGGAACAGTTCATTGCAGAGGCTACTGAACTAATTTCAACACTTCCAAAAATACAAAGTACAATTATCAAGGTTAATAAATTTTCTAACTTTAATGTGTCATACATACATTTAATCATAGCTTAATCTTGGGATAAGTGATAAGAAGTGATCAAATAGCTTATATTATAGAGTTTCCAACAAGGAGCTAATATTCGGTATATCGAAGCATTTTCATAATCATCTCAATATAGCGAAATCCCTGTATATCAAATTAATGATATAACTACAAAAATGCTCTTTGCCCACATTTATCAATCACTATATTTCTTATACTTATTTTATAATATTTATTATTGACATGTAGACATTTGGCTTTCATTTTTATCATTTCAGAATTTAATTAAAAAAAAAAAAAAAAAATGCATTATTTTTGACAGTAATTTATTGAAAATAAGAATATTGAAGAATATTAAAAAATAAGTCAATAGTCAGTATAATATTTTTTAATAGTAATATAATTGCATCATACACAAGAATGATCGATGGAAACTTACGAATCAAATAGACTTTTGATTGAATGCTATAATCTCTTTTGTAATTAAAATTATTTCCAAAATTACAGTACTTTAGGCGTAATTTTTTTTTTTTTTTTTTGAATTTCAGGGCAATGATTTATTTAAACAAGGTTTTGGAGGGATATATCATGTTGGTAAAGCATCTACATCACCACCAATTTTCGCATGCTTTAGTCATAAGCCACCAAATGCTACAACAACATATGCTATGGTTGGAAAAGGTATAGTGTATGATACAGGTGGAACGCAGATCAAAACAAAAAACTTAATGCCGGGTATATATTTTGCAATATTATATTATTACTTATTGAATTCTAATAGTAAATGATTAATTTTTTTTTTTTTTATCAGCTGAAATTGGTGGCATCTAATACTGATATTTTTTTGAAAGTAAGAAAAAGAATTAGTTAATAAATATCTTGCATTTTTTTTTTTTTTCAAAATCAAAATGATGTTTGAAAATATGCATATTACCGATGATTTGTTTATCTGGATCAAACTAACTATTTGGAAAATTGATTAGGTTTACTTCTCTATTAAATTTAAATATTTGTAAAATTTTGTTTAGTTTTGGTTAATTGGTAAATTAAGTTATAATTTTCTCATGCCTCTTGAGGAATTATGTAATAAACAGTAACAAGTTTAAATATCATTATAAATGATATAGTTCAATATATTGGATTAAACTTTGATATATTATGTTAAATATAATAGAACATCAAATTTTTTATTTTACTTTTATCAACTACTGCTAAAACAGAAATGAAGGAGGAAGTTAGAAAGAAAAAATAAGTCCTTATTGGACAGATTATATTTAAATAGAATGAATTAAATGATTTAGATAATCAAATTAAATTTGATTAAACTAGATTTACAAATTAAGATCATGACTTTCATTTAATATATTGACAGAATTGCTTGATTAGTAGAATATTTTTTATTAAATAATATATGAGTATAAATTAGATAACTGAAACCATTCAGTCTTTGAAAAAAAGAAGAAAAAAAAAGTTGATAGACTAACCTATTAAAATATTTCTTTAATTTGAAACTATTAGCATGATCCAGAATGATTTGATATTTAATGAATATCGAAATATTTTTTCTAATTGCAGGTATGAAGAACGATATGGGTGGTGCAGCTGCTTTACTTAGTTCATTTTATATGTTGGTGAAACTTGGCTTTAAACAAAATTTACATTGTTTATTATGCATCGCAGATAATGCTATTTCGCCTACTGCAAAGTATTTTTTCTTTTTCTTTTTAATTATTATACTGTTTTGAAAAGCTGAATATAAATCAATCATTCCTACTGAATTCTTGAGTGAATATTGATGAAAAATATTTTTCAAGCAAAATTGAAACAGCCTTGAAAGTATTCCATGTTAAAAATAAAAAAAAAAAAAAAAAAAAAACAACAGCAATTAAAAAGTATCAAAATCTGAAAATAGCAAAAAGTTCGAATGATCTATCGATAATAAATTTGTTAGTATCTTTTTCAAAAACTTTTATTATTCATTTTCTTCTACAATTTTAGTCGTCCGGATGACATTATAACAATGTTAAGTGGTAAAACGGTTGAAATTATGAATACGGATGCCGAAGGTCGTTTAGTATTAGCTGATGGCGTCTATTATGCAAAAAATACACTCAAAGTTTGTTTCGTTATTTTCTTTATTTTATAGCAATTAGCAAAAATAGCTAATTGTGATTTTGTTTTTCTTTTTTCTTTTTTTTTTTTTTTTTTGGACTTGAACCTATAGTTCCAAATGTTACATTTCTATAAAAAATTTTATTTAATTTGAAGATTATTAAAGACTAAATTTATTATTTTTGCATGACATGATGGATATTTCTAATGTTACGAGTACTTGATTACAAGAGTGAGAGGAATGGAAATATATAGCGAACAAACCGCTACAGCAAGGATGAAACTTATTAAACTATTTGACTACTTAATTTAGGCTGAATATGCTTACCTCTAGTAGGATTTGAAATTTTACCTGAATTCAACTTTCAGGCTAATACAATAATCGATATGGCGACTTTAACGGGTGCACAAGGGCTTGCAACTGGAAAACTTCATGCTGCTGTACTAACGAATAGTGAAGAATGGGAGAAACGTGCTTGTAAAGCTGGACGAGCTAGTGGTGACCTTGTTCATCCGTTACCATTTTGTCCAGACTTACATTTCAATGATCTGAAAAGTCCTGTAGCAGATATGCGAAATTCAACTTTCAGCAAAATGCAGGTGGAAATTTTTTTCCAAATTAAATGAAAAATAAATTTAAAATTAACCTAAATAATGATTTTTGTATATTTTATTTAGAGATTTTTGTATATATTTTTCCTTCTGTATATTTTATTATTTCATTTAATTAATTCAAGAAAAAAGTCATTTTGATATTAATGAAAATTATATTATCATTTGTTTTAGTTTTCCTCTGGTGTGCTGCTAATTATCGTTTTACTTAATAAAAATTCAGGGACCTGGAAGCTCAATCGCAGGTTTATTCATTGCATCGCATATTGATTTTGGAAGTGGCTTAAATTGGATACATTTTGATATTGCTTCTCCTGTGGAAAGTTCCAGTCGTGCAACTGGTTATGGTCCAGCATTGATCTGCGCTCTTCTTGCTTCTGATCTAGATGTACCGCTGTTGAAAACTTTGCAATGAAATTTCATGATCTTACACATTGCAGTGGTAGATTGGAAGAAAAAAAAAAGAGTAATTTGACTGATGATTTATCAATCAATTTCCCATAAAGTAGAGTATATTGAATAAAAAGTTAAATTGATCTTCAGTTGTCAACAAATGATTACGCCAATCATAGAAATAATCGTTAAAATTGTGATTATTACGATCACATTTTTGAAAATAATTTTTTCCTGAAACTGATAAAATTTGATGCTATTCTTTCATAAATAATCTTTTGCAGAAAGAAGAAATACATCTAAATGGATACAAATATAGATAATTATAAAATTCTTCGTGAAATCAGTTGTTTATTAAACTATTATAGAGGATATCAACGATATACTCTACAATAATCTATAAAAATTTCATTTTTTGAAATATTTAAAAATATTAACACTTCATTCATCAAATAGATTGTATGAAGCAATTGAATTGTATGATTTTCATGAAATGAAAATATTGTAAATTGAATTAGGATGAACGAAATGATTAGCACTGAGCATTGGATCTTTTCTATCATTGCTGATAAATATAGATTAGAAAACTTGATATTAAAATATAAGTTTGCTAAAATTGAACATTTTATTTGTTATGATGATTCTTGTAGAAGACAAAATTATGGGATGAAATATTGAGGTGGCAAATTTAAAAAGCTAATCTGTTGTATTGTTTGCATGCTTTATCAAAGTGTTCAACAACTGTTAGTTCGATACAATACGGAATTGAATTTAACGAAATTTAAATTGAATTTTGATGCATTAAAAAGATAAAATTCCTTTATCAATTATACCAAATAATCTAATCATTACTTACAATGGAAGTAAAGCGAGTAATATTTGTATTTGTATTGAATTTGAAAAAGTGAAAAAGTCAAGAAAATTGTAAAACACAAATTGATATATTTTATTCTGTCCATTTTTGCAATAGTAATTTAAAAAATGATCCTTTTTTTCCCAAATTTTATTGTAATTTTCAAACTTTCTTTTTATTTTTTATTTTTTGAGTTACATGACAGAAAAGTAGCATGAAATTTCATTAAATTAATTTATTTTTAAATTAGATTTCATCTAATTAATTTATCATCTTCATATTTGCTTAAATAATTTTTTCAGCTCATCGTTTAAATCAATCACGCATCATCATTTATATTATTGCATCAATATTTAAAATTAAAAAAAAAAAAAATCTAATGATTTAGTAATTTCGTTTTTTTCACTGGTATATCAAAAGTGATTATTCAATTCTCTGCTTAGACAGGATATATTAGATGATGATTGCCTACAAAAGACTAGATTAACTAATCAATAAATTTTGAATTCATATAATTCAGTCAGTTATTTTATAATAATCATTAATTATACATGTTCACAAAATAATTCTTGAAAACCAGACTATCAAAGTGACGCAAACCAAATGATCAAAAAAGCAAAAGAGCAAAATCGCATGGAAAAGGAGAAATTGAGAGAAAATTCGGTGATGCAAGGAAAATTCATCTTGATGGCGCATTTAGAAGTGTAAGATTGTGCAAAAGTGATGCATTTTAATGGCCATGTAAGAAATGAATTATTTTTACATATAAAAAATTTCAATTTTGCCAAAAAAAAAAAATTATGAAAATCTATGAGAGGAAAGTTAGATGTTGAAATTAATGAGAGCATAAAAATTCAGATGAGAAAGAGATTTTTCATTTTATTATATCAATACAATAAAAAAAAAAGCAAATCAAAGTGAAATTTCCAAGCACACGTAAATATTCAATCAATTCTTCAATTTATATGAAATTTTCATTTTCTTATTTGCTCTCTCCACCAAATCATTTATCACTTCTTTTCATTCATAATTCGATAATTCATTTATAGATGACAGCAATTCTAAATATTTGTCTTCTTTTTTTGTTTCTCTTATGTTTCATTGAATTGAAAAATAAAAAAAAAAAAAAAAAAGTGAAAAAGTAATTATATTTTAGATAAACTGAAATATCAGTGATAATCTTGGATAAAATTATTCCTTAATAGAATTTATTTTGCTATGTTGCTATGAAATATTTGATCTGAAATTAATTATATTTGCTCAAATTTTCCTTTTATATAAAATGCAATGATTATCAAAATTAAAAACTTTTACATTTAAAATTTTAACATAAAATAGTTTATTATTCATGTAAAATATGTAGAGCAAATTGTTTTAATTGTTAGAATTTAATATTTAATAATATGAATTTTATTGCATTCTTAACGAAAATATCCATGCAATCATATATATCCATTTGTTTAAGATATTTTAAAATTTCTAATCTGTAATACTAATTGCGCAAAAAATAGCTAACTATCATTTGTTTTCAAGAAATCATAAGTATGAAATTAAGTACTTCATTAATTTTACCATTATTTAAAGATTCGAAATGCGTTATAATATGTTTAATTACAATTAGTTCTTTAATTATAAATAATTTCGAATCACTCATCAATAATGAAATTTTTTTTAAAATTACTAAAAGTAATTTTATGATAATGAAATATGTAATACAATCATTTAAAAACTATCATTGCTCATTCTTTTTTTTTTTTTATTTGTATAAACTTGTAAGAGAAAAAAAAGAAAAGCTCTGCTTGATATATTTTTAAAAAAAATATGTTTGATGACTAAATTTTGAATTGCTGTATAAACAATTATTAGAGATTTTTGTTTAAGTAGATATGATTGTTACAGTAATATTTCGTAATATTATTTATTAATTAAAAATGAATCGCAACTGATTAAGCTTTTCATTCTTATCAAATAAAATTCAATCCCTTCTGCCATAATATCATTATTTATTAAAGTGATGAAAAGTGAAATAAAAGTTGTAAAAAGAAAAAGAGAAGAAAAAACGAACGAGTGTAAGGAAAAAATAATCAAAACTTCTTTATAAAAAATCTCATCATATCATATAATGAATTACTCGAAATCATTAATATTATATTTTTAATTAGATTATGTCACAAATACTTGTTTTTTTTTTTTATCGGCTTGACATCACGCATTTCTTATTAAATTTTATACATTTCAGAACATTTCATTATTATCATCGTTGATATGATTAAATTATTTACTATTTATTTACTATTATTATTAATTACTGATCATTATTAATTATTACTGATTATTATTAGCATTATTAATTATTATTAGTAGCATTATTATTATTATTAATATTATTATTATTAATATTATTATTATTATTATTAAACATTATTATCATGATTACTATTATTCTTTATTATTCTTATTTTTTTTTCTTTTATTATTATTATTATTATTATTATTATTATTATTATTATTATTATTATTATTATTATTATTATTATTATTATTATTATTATTATTACTATTATTATTATTATTATTACT